>JABUQX010107425.1:0-37500 GCA_015478945.1 Trachelipus rathkii
TCTCTAACAGTAGATGCTTCTAATATAGTGATAATATATTTGGTATGTTGTTAATATTATATAAAGTTGATCAATAGTAGCTATTGTTGATGTTATTATTATATATAATAAATATTAGTACAATAGGTGATGTATATATGATTATGGTATATAGAAAAGGGAACTTATAAACTATCATGATAAGGCATCCTCACTATATATATATAGTATAATATGTATATTTAATTATATATATAATATACCTAATCGATTCTTCTATACTTTATTATACTATGGAGTAGACAACTACTACTAATTATAGTGTACTATCTACTTAGTATATATACTTACAGTCAGTAGTAATAGACTAGAAAAAGGTTGAAATAATAAATAGTACTTATGACAACCTATTTATATATACAAGTTAGGTCACTTATATAATATTGATGCTAGTGTACACTCACGTTTGGTCATTAACTATAATGTGTAGTATCCACATATATAGTCTATCATATTATGTGAGGGCAATCATACTTATATTTACATTTGGGTACTTATATATATATATATTGAAATCAATTTAAAGAACAAATATGTGGTATCACTTGGCTGGTATAAAGCGTAATATTTGCGCAAAACATTTGCGCATATTAGACCGACTTGATACCGAACTACTATAACTTCTTGCGAAAAACTTTTCCGATACACCGATAGCGATACACTGGGGCATCAATAATCGACCCAGATACCACGATACCCAGCACGATACATCGCGTCATACCAGAAGAAACGATGCATCTAATAATAGAGATACCGATACTTAAAATAGAACTAATCACTTAGATATCTACGTACCTTACTAGTATAGATTGGGAGGTAAGACCTAAACCAAGTATTGTCCATCATCATTTTATAGGGCAACCATCAAAGATTGTAAACCTAGCTATTAATAAGGGATGACGTCATTACAAAAGGATTTAAGTCATCAATATGCTTTAGTGGAGTACTAACATTAAAAATATGAAGTATAGTAATAGGTAAATGACCAAAGGGTTGGTAGTGTGGTTTGTATAACGTATGTGTGGTATTAAGTGGTACTATGTATATGATGAGTCTATTACGTGTAATAATAGTAGTGTCATTAGTGAATGGGTGATATATATAATATAAGATTTCGACATATATAGTTAAATGTGTGTTATATATACGTTAGTAAGTATAAATATATATACTATTAGGTAGTATTGTAATCGAGTAAAGTTACTCAATATATCTGCTGTGCTTGGTTGCAATTGTGTGATAAGGTACTGTATTCTAAATGTACTTGGACTTAAGTACCTTTTTTGGAGAGGACGACAATTGTAGGTCTTTACTTTAATGCAGTTTTTTCTTAAGCGTATGGTTAGCTTTTTGATCTGTTGTGGCTTTAATATGCAGCTGTCTTGTGGGTTGTTCCGTTGCTGTCAAAATGATGTTGCAAAGCGGACTTCTGGTGCCATTGCACATCCAGTGAACATTTGGCATTTTTAAACAGTTGATGATTCATATTGGCGACACATCTAAAGTCTGGAATTTGAATTAATATACAGCAGTCATTTTATGCATTCTAAATAACATTTCTTCATTTACGTAATATAAAGGTGAATGTTCATTATCATATATATATATATAACTCGGTTCTATATAGTTAGGGAATATATATATATATATATATATAGATAAATATATAGTAAGTTATATAAATTATATAGTACCACTAGTAAGGGTATACAAAAATAATATTATATATTTACAGCGTATGGTGACCTAATAAATTATATTAGACGTATATATACTGGTTCTATAATTAGTTCGGGTTGTACACACGCCGCTACGGTTAATCCCGGTGTAATTAACTCCGTTTTTAATTTTGAATTCGTTACATTTTAACGCTCTTTCGTGTATTGTGGTAAAGAAGATAACGGAACTATTAACGAGTTAGCATTTGTGAACTAACGTTAAACAAGGTTAAGGTTAAAATCCTCTTAAGCCCTGCATCCGTTAACGCGTTACCCTTATTTACGAGTTTATAAATATATTTTCTTTATTTATATTTAAAATGTATTAGATTCGTTTTCGATAAACAGATATTTAACATAAATTTTTAGGGTGTTTTTTACGCAAAATTTCCCCTCACCGCTCCTCTCAATCAGCTCAAAATGATGTTGTATATCTTACACGAAGGTTAGGTATATCCGGCTGTTAGTAATGTTTAACAATGTATTTTATCTTTTAAGTTACCTGGTATTCTCATTTCGTGTTTGTGTTCGCTGAAGAAAAAGATATGTGTAATGTTTGCCGTTTTCTACAATGAGTTATAATGTTCTATTACGTTGGGTACGTATCCTCTGACATGTCGTTTGCTTACTTTTCTGTGTAGCGTCCAAATGAAAAGAATATAAGTATTTGTTGGGCCTAATGGAAAGACGTATGTAATATGTATAAAAAAATATGCATATTTGTGATTAAAAGAACTGGTATATAGTGACAATTTTCTAATATATATAATTTACTTAATAATGTTATAGCCCTAATATAGGTGATTCGCAAGATATATTATATTACTGGGCTGTAGTTGAGCGCTTTGGAAGGCATTCTGTGGCAAGCCAAGAACAAGGAAGACGCGGCTGCAAAGTAATCTGCTAGGACTCAGCGAGTTCCCAACCAGGATAATAGTTTGTATGGCGGAAAACCATCCAAAATAAAGGAATACCCAGGCACGAACACATTTATAGAGTGTGGGCAATATAAGCATTTAGTGGTGTTCGCCCTGCGCGCTTTATTACCTTATAACGTTTAGAAGATTGTATTTCAAAATGATTATAATCTATTACGAAATTTTTGTAGTCCATTATTTTAATAGTTTTTTATTTGCTTTGATGTCAGACTATTTTAAAAATTGAAAATAACTGCAAGAACTCAAAAATAAAATGTGGTGGTCGTTAATTTAAGTCTTTGATTTTTAGCCCAACCCTAAGCAACGTTGCTATAACTAATCTGACAAAAACACAAACTTTCTGTAGAAGGGACTTGGTGTTGCTCTGTGTAGGGTAATAGGATGGGAGTTGATCAAAGAACAATCTTTTAGGAGGTTTGGGCTACACAGGAGAAACGGATATGGGAGTTTGATGACGGTGTGTGCTAGGTTCAAAGCCGTAATTTTTGTAGGCTTTGATACCTAGTATTAAATATTGTAAAAGAGGATATATTTAATTGAGGTTTGTATTAGGTTATTATATATTATTAATTAATTATCATTAATTATTATTATTATTATTATTATTATTATTATTATTATTATTATTATTAATTATTATTATTATTATTATTATTATTATTATTGAGATAATTATTTCATCTTTTATCATTTAAGAAATATTTGTTGAAAATTTTATTGAAAAAATTGTTACCATTCAGAAACTTGTTAGAACAGAGGATTATCAAGTGATAGCGGTTAAAAGTTGGATGAATAGAACGTTAACTGTCCGTTACATTCTTTACCGATAACGCATATTAAGGTTAAGATGTGAATACCAAGAGGTGCGGGCTCCAGTTAAAATGCTTTTCATATATGTTAACGATCAAGGATTGGATCAGACGTTACTTTCTCATTAACGGTGCCCCACCTCTTTAATAATATATAATAATTTCGATGGTTATAAATAATAATAAAAAGGTTTATACGCTAAGGTTCAGTATTTACTCAAGGTTTTAAAATAAGGTGTCAAGTATCATAATATAGTATAGGTAGATGCTTCATGTGACAAAGATATTAAGATAGGTATATATATATTATATATATATATAATATTGATATATATTATTTCATATAATAGGTGCCAAACATAATTTTGTACTGCACTTTTAATTTTGAGCAATATTTTCTATATCTTTTCATTACTTATCTTTATATATATATATAATATATAACTTATATATTATAGTAATATATAATATTATTATATATATATATATATTTATAGTGCTATAATTTATAATATTCTCTAATAATATATATATATTTTATATATATTAATATATTATATTATAATAATTATATATATATTATTAATATACTATTATTTTATATATTTATATATATATATATATATATATATATATATATATTATTATATATATATATATATATATATATATATATATAATATATATATATATTATATTTATATATATATATTATATTATTCATTATTATAAATTTTTATTATTTATGTATTCTATTATTTTTTTTATTATTTATTATATATTTTATTATTATTATTTTTATTATTATTTATTTATTATTTTTTTATTTTTTATTATTCATTTTTAAATTAATACTTTTAATGTTTTTACTTTTCATGTCTATTGTTATTAATTTAAACACACAACAACACAACTAACACTAACACGACATCAACATACAAGCCCCTAACAACACTTCCTAACACAGACACACATTTATATTCTATCACACACTACACCATATTATATAACACACACAGCCACACCAGACACACACACCATCACCTGATTTAGAAATACATAAAAATGATTCTTTTGTCTGAACATATACGTATAATTTATTAAACATATTTTATGTTTTTTAATTAATAATATTACTCACGTACACTTTATAATTACTCATATCAATTATAACATAAAATTATTTCAAAATTTTTTTCCAAACTTCATGACTAAAGTCATCATTAAATCTTTGACAACAGCTTTATGTGTAATTATTAAAGCTGTTTTTACTTTTTGTTTATAAATTCTTTGTTCAAAGTATCAAGTTTTTAAATATTTTTACAAAATTTTACCTGAATTTTATTTAAAAACAATAGGCTAATTTTACGTCCTTAAAGGCAATACATCAGTAAATATTCAGAACTCACGGCAAAGGCCCTATTCCAGACAGTTGTCATCACCTTAGAATACAAGCTACATGCCATACACGTTTTGTTCCTTATTCGACTTTTGAATGTAGAATTTAACATTTTTTAATGACCTTTTTAGAAAGCCATGTAATACAGCATAAGGTAAATATTTGGAATTAAGTTTCTTCTCTTGCTACATACACATGTATTTTATTAAACATCATGTCTATCGGTTAATATCAGATTTAAAAATAACGCTGTATTCCTTACTTTATTTATCTCGTTCGTCATGTTCTACAGGTTGTAGAACGCTGTTTTTAAATAAGGGTGTTTGTGAATTTTTCTTTATTTATTATTATTATTATGTATCTTACTATTAGTATCATTATGTGGTATTCTACACGCGCACTCTTACAGTTACGAAACTGGACCGTCTTTCTGTAAAATGTGTTGAAATAACTACTTTAAGCCTAAATTTAGGCCTAGCCTTTTTGTACCCCGGGGCGATTTAGCCTAATACCAGGTCATAAAGTAATTCCAAACTGACCTCTTTCTGTAAAATGTGTCTAAATTTCTACTTTAGGCTAAATTTAGGCCTAAATTGTAGGATACACAAGCCTTTTTGTATGCCGGCTGGATTTAGCCAATCCAGGTGCAAAAACTATTCAGTATAGACAGAATTGGAGCAATCATGTTTATTATTTTATAAATACTATTTTAAACTCGAACATGCTGGAATAAACAAAGATGTAAAACATTCTTCAATAATGTTTTCTTTCTTGTGAGATGGATGGAGTAATCCTTATTCTATATGACCTCGGTATAGTGTTGGTCGACTTAGATTTTAATGTTATCATTAGCCTTTTTCTTTGCCTTATTCACGGTTATGTAATAACATGATATTATTTATACTCTTCCACTGAAGAGCCTTATCTGTGATTCGATGAAAATTATAGTTTGAAGCAGGCGTGTTTTTAAGACCCAACTCATTTTCAAATCATACTCGTTTTGGCTGTTAAGCGGTACAAGTTCTCTGATTTGTAATAAAGTGTTCTATTTTCACTTAAGTGTATATTCAGTTATGATTCACCTTAACAGGTATACCTCAATACAATACATTGTCCAGTGGGAAATCAAGATCCGCAGGAAGTAGGGTTTCATTCTTTTATAAAAACCCGATTGATTTGAATTTTTCAAGTGTGCTTACCATTACACTTATGTTTTATATACCAAGCGTGATTTTCAATGAGTGGCAGATGAAATTACATATTGTATACTGTAAACACCTGGAAGAGTGGCTTCAGAATACTTTACAAGCTCAGCTTTAAACTTGCCCAAACAAGTTATTCAGCCTGGCAGCAAGAAACCAATCGACAGTCAACTTACTACTAGGCATTTTATAAACCATCAAAAACTAATCAGTTTGGAAGTTAGATTATGGGAGAGAAATAATGAATAGCGTATTTGAACTACATCCATTATGGATTACATTTCAGGCCTAACGCAGCTGAAATATATGTCGGAGGTTAGTAGGCGAGTGTAATGCAGATGAGAAGACATATGTGTTTCTACTTACGTGATCCGAATTCATTACCATGTATATACCCTAAGATATATACCGCTACGCATTTATTAGTATTAATCCTGGTCGATGATCCTCCGATCATTATCGACCGCTTCCTAAGTTCTATAGTATGTGCAAGAATTATCGGGATCTATCTACTTAGAAAACATTGGCAAGAATGTATTTATGCAGGTGATCCCCAGAATGTAGATATACTATGATATCTGAGCGGGAACTTTTTACATATGTATTAACTGAAGGTATTATCATAGGAGCACACGAAACTATAGGCTAATACCACGTATAGACTGATTAAATGATTGGCATCCGCTATTGCTCGCACAAGCTTTAGAGAGTTTTAAATACTCGACTATAAGTTCATAAACATACATGTGAAAAATGTCACAGGATAGCCAGTTGTTATATATAAATATTCGTTGATATTATAATTTAATATTATCTATATATATATCTTACTATATATATACATATGTTATATATATATAGTAATAATATCCATATATATTATATATATATTATTTATATTATATATTATATATTATATACTATTATATATATATATATATGATATATTATATATTATATATATATATATATATATAATCTTGTAATACTACAAATGCTAAAACAAAACTATTTTACTATAGTAAAAGTTTTATTATCCTTATTTTTTATTTCTTAAATAATATTTACATGTAATTGTTCGATGATTGGATCATTTAATAGTTAAATTATCAAATATGTAGTTATAACTGACAGCTTAACTGTAGCATATAGTTTTAAATCAAACGAAGCCTTACGGACTCAGGATATATGAAAAACATGTTTTTACATACCTAAACCCAAAAAGCGATAAATAATTCTCGACGCACTCACGGATTGTAACGAGGTCATATTAGATAGATACGCGCTTACTCCGTCCACTTCACAAGAAAGGAAAACATTTCCTTCTTACTTGCTTAAAGGATCTTTAACATTTACTAAATGATTACAATAGTTCTAGTTTGAAATGTCACTTTAGTAAAAATTATTAACCAATTTGATTTGTATCTTCATTCTGATTGTATTATAACTGGAATAATTAGTTTTTGAACCTAGGTATTAGGTCTCTAATTTATTGCACTGGGCACGGGATAATCAAAAGGCTATCGCTACCAATTTAGGCCTAAGCGTAGTTATCTCTTATCACATTTTACACAGAAAGAGGTACAGTTTGAAATCTACTATTTTGACGGGCTGGTATTAAGGCCTAGAATCGCCCCGGGTACAAAAGGTTATCCTAAATAATTTAAAGCATAAAGTAGTTTTCAACACATTTTACAAAAGAGGTCAGTTTCGTATCTGTAAGGAGTGCCGTTGGTTTGTGTTTTCTCGTGTGTATATTAAGGATTGTCAAGTGTACATAGATATAATAATTAACTAATAATAATCATAATAATAAGAATAAAATATTTAAAAACACTTTGAAATATTTTTAGTTAACATTGAGCGAATAATATAAATGCTAGTGAATAATTGTTATTTTTAAATAAAACCCTAGAATGATTTTAAATAAAATACTGTTATGTTAGTAGAGAAGAACTTATTTGGTATATATTTGGTTACTTATTAATGGGCTAAGATGATGTAATCAGTAAGATTGTCATAGAAGCAAAGAGAAGTGGCATGCTTGGTGTTAGGGGCTGCCTAGGGCTGCCTTACTGGATTTACGTGATTTTATTGGTTTAAGGGCCTACGTAAAATATCCTGTTTTTAAATAAATTTCAGTAATTTTACGTAAAAAATTATTTTAAAACTTGATGGTTATAAAATTTATAAACAAAGTTATTAACAGTTAATAATAAATGCTTTGTTCAATTATAATGTATTATTTACAGTAGCACTTAAATAAACTTTGAAATAGATTTTAGTTATAATCTAAGCCTTTCATATAAATGTACGTGTTTAATTTAAAACATAAAATGTTTTAATAAGTTATAAACGTTATGTTCATACAAAAGAATTATTTGATATGTTTAAACAGGGTGTGCGTTTCGTGTGTGTGTGTGGTGTGTGTGTTAAATTAATACAATAAGACACTGAAAGTAATTACACTAAGTAGTCCCTATAAGAATAAATGTAAAACTGGAAATTATAAGTTATTGTTAGATAAAAATAATATATAATATAAAAGATAAATAAAATACATAATATACAACAAAATAAAAATATACATTGAAATAGATGGCCACATAAAAGTATTAAACGGAAAAAAGGTATTAATTAAGAGCAGACATAGGATGCCTATATAATATATGAGTTGGGAGCGAGTATAAAGCATAATGAGTAATTCAAACAGTAAATCAGTACAGCATATGAGTTAGTAAAGTAAAGCAGCGGAAAACAGATGTCACTTACTAACATAAGCGCTCTTGCTGCTAGGCAAGGCATACCGTTTATATGATATTATCTGATTTACTCGTCTTTTAGGTATTTGTATGTTAATAAAATAGGAATGAGTTAAAGTCAGTAAAACACTTGAGTTAAAAGCAGTAAGCAGTAAACGAAAAAGGCCTCTAATCCCCTTTGTTGCTAGGTAACACTCTATTGAGTTCTACTGTTTTACTGCTTTAGGGCTGTAAAGTATCTGTTTTATAAATAAATTTCGTTACAATTGTAGTAAAATAATGTTTATACTCATCACGACACTCTGGTTTTTTCTCTACATACCATTTTTAAGATACTTTATTAATTTAGAGAAGTATTAAGTATAGAGGAATAATATTACAAGAATATAATTGCTAATAATATTGAGTTAAAGTCAGTAAGAGTTATTAGTAAAATAGTTAATAAAATGCCTTACTATTCTTCTGCTGCTAGGTTAATCTTGAGACTAATTGATGTTACTGTTTTACCTGTTTACGGGTTCGGTGGTTATGTATTTTATGGATAAGGTTTTCATATGAGAAATGTTTAAAGTATCGAATCATAAGTATACTTTGAAGAGAATTTTTTTTAAATATGTTTCATTGATATTACAACTAATGACAATATGTGTTCAATAATAGGTTGTATATGAGTTGGTAAAGTTTTAGGAACGCAAAAATGTTTACTAAAATGTTTAAGTAATGAAATAAAATGATGAAATCATGGAGTATATATATTTTTCGTTCGCGGGGGAATATTTGCGCCTGCTGGCGCACGGGCGGCGGGCGGCCGCGGCTGGTCGCACCTGCGGGTGCGACGGATTCGAATTGCGCGGAGGGGCGCATGCTGCGCCCTGGCGATCAGCTTATTGCCTAAGACATCAATATTAGCGATGTTCTATGATGTAGGGCCGTAGAGCGTTAGAAAATGCTAGAAATCTTGCTAACCTATAGTAAGAAAGGCATGGATCCTAGTCATTATAATTACACCCTCGATTCATCATACCTTATAACGATAGGGGTAGCTTCAATATTAGTGCAATTCTTGTTAATGGATTAGGCGTAGAAAAGCTAAACTCATACTAAGGCACGCATCCTAGCAACTTGTAATATACACCAGTCGAATTCCTCATACCTTATAACCTAGGGTAGACCCAAATTAGGGCTATTCTACGCTCAAGGGTTGGGAAAATCATCAAAGTTTGACACCATCAATAAATCTGAGTATAAAAGCATGAACCGACAAAGATGAAATTCATCGCTAAGATGAAGCCTCAATATAGGTGGTATCAAAGATGACGTCATCAAGATGAGTCATCAAAGCTGAGCCGATAAAGTTGAGTCATCAAAGTTGAGGCCATCAAAAGCTGAGGCATCAAGAGCTAAGCATTAAAGTTGAGGCATCAAAGTTGGGGATCAAAATGATACAGGCTCAAAGCTGACTGGCATCAAAGTTTAGGCTTACAAGTTGAGGATCAAGCTGGGCTGGCAAATATTGAGTGTGTGTGTGGGGTGTGTGTAAGCGTCAGTGTTTAATGTATCTAGTCGTGTCGAGTGGTAGTGTAAGTGTACTATGGGTGAGTGGTAACGTGTGCTCGCTGTATGTCTGGGAGATCTGGGTGTTGTGTCTATGGCTGGCGTGTAGATGCGTGTCGGTATTGTGTGTGGGTGTCGTGTGTTATACTGTTGTCGTTTTGTGAGTGTATGGCGTCTCGAGTGTAGTGGTGTGTATAATGTGTGTGTGTGTGTATTGGGGTATGGAGTGTTTTATGGCTGGGTGTAAGGTGTACTATGTGTGTGTATCTGGTGTGTGAGTGGTGTGTGTAAGCGTAGTGCTGAGCTGTATCGTGTGTGTGAGTGTAAGTGTAATGTCTATGGCAGGGTGTGTAGGGTTGTAGGTGGTGTATATCCTAGGTTGGGTGTATGTGTCTGGGGATGTATCGGGTGGGTGTAGGTGTAGGTGTATGGTGTCTAAGTATGTGTGTATGTGTGTTGTGTGTGCGGGTGTGTGTGTGTGTGTGTGAGATAGGGGGGGTGTATGGTGTGTGTATAAGTAGCCTAGGGTGTGCGGTGTGTGTGTGTGTGTGCGTGTGTGTGTGCGTGTGCGTGTGTAGGTGTGTGTGTAGGGGTTGTACGTATAAATATATATATATAATAGTATATATATTATATATATATATATATATATATATATTTATAATATATATATTTTTATATATATAGTATATATATATATAGTATATTTATATATATATATGTATATTATTGTGCTTAGCCACGTGTCGTTATTGGGCTTGCCACGTGCTCATATATTATATATATTATCTATATATATATTATTATTATATATATATATATATATTATATTATAATAAGTTATATTATATATATATATATATTATATATATATATATATATATATTTATATAGTATATATATATATATATAGTTACTTATTATTATTATTATTATTAGATTATTTTTCTTTGCCATGTGTTTGGGTGTGTGTAGGGGGAGCACGTGGTGTTTCAAGGGATCGATATATTACTATATATATATATATATATATATATATATTACTATTATATATATATATATATATATATAGTATTTAGGTATATATATATATATATATATATATATTATATATATATATATATATAATTTATATTTTGGTATTATTATTATAATTATTATTATAATTATTATATATTAATTATTTATATTAAATTGGGATAGACTTGAAACAGTAAACAGTCCATCCTCTCTGATCTTAGGTGGTCTGTGAGCTTAATGACTGGCACTCTGCCAAGAGGTGGGTAGGGATCGAGTTCTACTGGGTTTATTCCTGGGTTGAGGTAATTGGTTGAATATTGAAGCAAGGTGTGTGTTGTGTGTGTGTGTGTGTGTGTGTGTGTATGTGTGTGCTTCTTTGCTACTATATGGGTTCAAGTTATGTTTGTAACGATATCATAAGGCGTTCAAGTTAGGAACGTCTAGCTACATCGTTTTACAGTTAGGAACGCATACATACAGAACAAGTTTCCTGTGCATCAACATCATGTTGGAGCGTTCACGTACTACATCCCTCATGTTAGGGACAGTTACTTACAGCAGGTGGGCGGCAGGTACGTGCATGAGTTCAAGTTAATCTCGGACTGACCTTTCAGATGGTCAATTTGCAGGGCTTGATACGGTACTCAGGCCGAAATATAAGGTCAAAACATCAAAAAAGGGGGATACGCCCCTAAAAGGGGGCCAAAACTAGGGGGAGACACGTACGGGGTGCTTCGCAACCATGCTTGGGCGCCTGCTCCGAAGGGGCCGCAGAAAAAGGGCTACAGAGGCCAAAAAGCTACAAGGCCAAAAAAGGTCGTTCTGCGGCGGCACGTTGGGCTTACGGAATGCCCTTGCTACTACTCTACTCTCTGTCTAAACAGCCTTATATTAGGGTAGTATACTATATTACTAGTAGGATTTTATATATATATTAATATATTTTTAATATGATATATATATTAGTATTATACATATATACTAATATATATTATATATATATATATATATTATATATAGTATATATCCTATATCTATATTTATAATATATAATTATATATATATAATTAAATTTATAAATTATCATATATATTAATATATTACTTTGTTTATTATATATATATATATATATATATTATATAAATATATATATTAGAATGTATATATATATATATATAATATTATATATTATTCTATATAATATTAATATTTTATCACATATTTATAAATATATATATATATATTATATATATATATAATATCATTATTATATATATTTATATATATTATTATTTATTGACATCAATTTAAAGACACAAAATATGTGGTATCGGTTAAAGGTATCGGCAAAAAATTTTGCCGATAAACCGGAACCGATACTAACTAATCTCAAATTTCGCGATAACCGATACCGGTAATCCTCAAATTTTCGAAACCAGATAGCCACCGATACCGATACATGGTACGGTGGATACACTAATATATATATATATATATAAGTATATAATATTTCTTATAATATATATATTATTTATATAATAATTATATATATATATATATATATAATATACTAATCTATATTACATATATATAGTTATTTATAATATATATTATATATATATATATTATATATATATATTTATATAATATAATCTATAATATAAATATATATATATATATTTTATTATTATTATATATATATAATTATAGGCTTGGTTAAGTACAAGTAATTGGTCTTGTACTCTGACTTAGTACATTTTTTGGAGTACTTGTACTTGTACTTGCAGTTTCTAACCCATGTTACTTTACTTGTACTTGCAACTCTTGTACTTGAAAATTTGCAAAGTACTCTGCAAGTATTTTGGCATTTTTATAACTTGCAATATTTTTTTTTATCAATTTTTCTACGCATTGATCTTATTTTTTTTATGCTATAAATAAATTTCCATTTCGAAACTATAAAGTTGTCATTATATATATATATATATATATATTAAATAATTTATATATATATTATATGTAATATATATATATATATCCGTATATATATACTGTCTATATATATATTATATATATATATATATTTATATATATATATATATTTTATTACATATATAGTATTAATATATATATATATATTTATTTATATATATGATTCTAATATATATATATATTATATATATATTATTATATATATTATATATCTATAATATATTATATATTTATATATATATTATATTATTATATATATATATATTTATATATATATATATATATATATATACTGATATATATATATAGTATATATCTAATATATTATATATAGTATATATATATGGTGAGGTATATATATATATATATACTATTACTTATACTCACTAATATATATATATAATATATATATATTATATATATATTTAAGGTGGGCTGAAAGATATACAGCGTTAATCCGTTAATTAACTCGTTATTTTGTTAATTTTACGCTTTCGGTTGAATTTCGAAAGAAGTAAGGGACTATTACCGAGTTTACATTTGTGAACTAACGTTAACGAGTTAAAATTTTCTCCCCTGCAAATCGTTAACCGTTACCCTTAATTTCGAGTTTATAAAATATTTTCTTATCAGATTTTTAAAATTATTAGATTCGATTTCGATAACAGATCAACTTTTTTTTTTCCAAAATTTCCTCAACGCTCCTCTCAATAGCTCAAAATGTGTTTATTCTTACACGGTTATTATCCTGTTTAGTAATGTTTAACATGTTTTTCTTAAGCTGATACTTCTCATTTCTTATGGGTTGGTCGATGAATGGAAAACAAGATAGTGAATGTTGCCCGTTCATGAGTCATTAATTTTCTTTCGTTCGTTCTTGAGCTTGCCTGCTCTTTTTTTGCTGACTAATGCAAAAATATAAGAAGTAGCTAATAACGCGTTTTAAATTTTAACAATATGGCTATTTGTATTAAGCACTGTAAGATGTGTATATTCTATTATTTTTCCAAATAATATACTATTAAGTATTAATTAAGGTATTTACGCTTTGGAAGCATTCTTGGCAAGCTGCAAAAGTATCTGCTAGGACTCAGCGATTCCCAACCAAATAATATTTGTAATGGCGGAAAACACCAAAAAATAAAGGAATAAACCCACCAACCATTTATCATATCGCGGGATTACCGCATGTGTCTTCCCCTCCACTATTTCGTTACGAAGACTTGTATTATCATATGATTATAAACTATTGAACCTTGGTAGTTACACTTTTTTTTAATGTTTTTTTTGCAATTAGTGGTCAGACTATTTATACAAAATAATTTAAAACTGCAAATCAGACCAGTTTGCTATAAATGTAATTAATTTAAGTCTTTGATTATTTAGCCAACCTAGAACGTTACTATATCCTGGCAAAAAACAAACTTTCTGTATGAAGGGATGGGTGCTTGGAGGGTAATAATGCATGATAAGCCTAATCAAGGGGTACAGGAAAGGAAAAAGGTTGGGGTGAGCTGTGTGTGCTAGGTCAAAGCCTAAATTATTTAAGTCTGATACCGGCTTTAATATATTATTAATGATGTTAGGATATTTTATTATTATTCATTATTATTATTATTTATTTATTATTCATTATTATTATTTTATTATTATTATTATTTATTATTATTATTTTATTATTATTATCTGATTATTATTATTATTTTATTATTAATCTATTTTCTTGCAATCTTTAAGAAATATTTGTGAAAAACCTTATGAAAATTATTACTCATTCCTAATATTTTGAAGACGGTTTCACGTTTTACGATAGTGGAAACGTTTGGAACTTCCGTTACATTCTTTACCAATAAACGCTTTTATGATTAACGCCGTTAATTTGTTTTGTTAACGATTAAGGATTAACGGCGTTATCACTTTCTCATTACGTGCCATCTCTTTTATTATATATTACTCTATATTTATTATATGTTATATATAATATATATATTACTACTATATATATATATTTATGATATATATATTATATATATATATATATGTATGTACTAGTATATATATATATATATATATTATTATATTATATATATAATATATTATATTATATATTATATAGGATAGAATATAGGAAGTAGTTAAACCGATTATATATATCGAACGAACCATGTATGGATTTTTTTCGATTCTTCTAATGTTCATTCCAATTAAAAATTGAATGGACTGTTTTTTCTTTTTTTTTCTTTTTTTTTTACTAACAAGAAATACCTAGTATTAGTAGCAAATATGTTCAAAGAGTCAGGGTTCTCGCCTCAGCGGGGGCCGACGGGGCGGGACTGTCGTCCCCCCCTGCTGTCCTCCGTCGGCTTCGAGCCCTTAACAAATATCTTTAACAAAAATTAAAATCGAGTACATAAAAATTTTATGATAAAAAAAGGATATCGATGAAAATTCTGGCAAACTTCCGATTGAAGTTTAATCTAACACGTGACATTCTGCTAGGCTCATGAGCAGAGTTCCGCGATGTTCGACCTATTTTGCACTTTAATCGTAACTTCCTTTTATTAGGATAGTGCCTATATATATATGATATAATAATATTATATATATATTATATATATATTATATTATTCTATTATATATATATTATATTATATATATATATTTATACCTATTTATATATATATATTATATATATATTATATATTATATTATAGCGGTTAACCAAAACGAATTTGACCTTTTAATCATTTACTTAGCCGACTCGTTTCCGGGAAAGAATCATTCTTACCCATTGTTGGAAGGCGCTTATCAATATAATAAAAACAAAATTTAAACTAAGGATTAAAGGAAATTCATTAAGGTTAAACAAAATCAAATAAAGTTGAATCCACATAATAAACCATATAGATAAATTAATGATTACAATTTATTACGTGATAGTTACCAGTACGAGAAGCCGAGTGGCGCGTACATGAAATACGCACATGGAATACGTACACGTGATCGTAGATATTGTATGTACGTTATGTTGGTGTATATATATATATATATTATTATTATAATTATATATATATATTATATATATTGGGTTACCTATATATTATATATATATCTCACTCATTATTATTATAATATATATTACTATATATATATTATTATATATCATATATATTATATTATTATTACCCCCTTTTACCCCACCCCCTTTTGTATATATTTACATTTGTGCACCGTAGGTGCACACATCCGAGTGTACGTTGATGGCCAGGCAGTCATCCATTAACAGTTATGGACGAGAATGTTCATTGACATGGCACAGTTGCATTACACAACAACAGTAGCATATACACAAGACCACACAACACACCCATACGTTTACCACCTGCCCCCTTTTTTTTCTTCTATCGCCCCTCCTCGTTTTACCCACCTCTTTGCTCTCTCGTTGTTGTCCATTTACCCTACCCCCTTTCGTTGTTGTTGTCATGGACTACATCATTGCCCCTACCCCCTTTGCTCTCTCATCGCACACACACACAGACAACCTGCGTTTCCGCGCGCGCCGCTTTTTTGCTCCGCCTGGCCTCAGGCTTTCGCCACCGTGATTCCGGCTTTTCGCCTTTCGCACCGGGTCGGGTTCCGCCCGCCACCGGTCGGGTTTGCCTTTCGCCTTCGTCGTCGTTCGCATCGTCTTTTCGCGTTATTGAGGAGAGAGGGAGTTTCTCCCCTATACTTTCCCCCATCCTCTTAACTCCCATTCGGGTGGGTATATTAAAATTTTCGGAGCGACAGATTGATCGATTGTCTCGCAGCTCCTTTCACTCAGCGTGGTCTGGTAGACACCGAATCTTAACCGCTTTCGCTTGAGGGCCTTTCATGTGTGGAATAAATAGATTTAAGTGAATTTTTTTCCACCTATGGAGCTCTATATGTATTTTTAGTATTGGATACGCAAAAGTAGACGAAAGAGGATATGATATATATAATATATTCATATATTAGTATATATATATAATATATTATATATATTATAATATATATATTATAATCGTATATTATATATATATAATATATATATGATTATATGACTATATTATTTTATATATATATATATTATATATATATATTATAGATCTTTATATTTAGTATGTGAATATCAAATGGATATGGCATTAACTACCGCACAGCGAGGGTTTGCCGAGCTATTAAATTTATATATATATTATATAGAGTATTTATATATATTTATATTACTATGTATAATAATTTATTATATATATATATTGGTATTATTATATATATATTAATATATATATATAATAATAATATATATATATATATATATATATATAATATAATAATTATCAAGTATATATATATATATAATTTATATAATATTATATATTATATAATAATTAATTATGTTGGAAAAAGTTATGTTCTAATGTAAGTGTAATTACGATCGGTTGACAAAAAATTTCGTTTTTTAGTTTTTTATTTATTATTATTTCAGTTTTTTATTTTTATTTATTTTATTTTTTCCAGTTGTCACCATCTACTGCCCTGGAATTTCAACGGTTCATTCAGCAGAGACATTGCAGAAAGAAATGTGTAATTTGCATTTAATAATAAATTACATTGATGCATTTTGAGTGAAACAATTCTGCATTTTATAAGCAAATTGAAGAGTTAACCTTCAACAAAAGACAATCGAATTCTCCGTTTTCTCTATAAAGGGACTTTTAATGGTATACTGTGATAGCCGACCCACTTCGTCATTTTCATGGTTTTATTTCGAATTAATAGCATTTATATATATTATACAGATGTGATAATTTAATAACATTTCTGTCATAGAAGTTTATTTAAAAATTATTAACGAAAATAATTAATACGCGTTATTTTCTAAAAGACTTTCTATGACTGATACCTGAGCAGAGAGAGAGAGAGAGAGAGAGAGAGGAGAGAGAGAGAGAGAGAGAGAAAAGAGAGAGAGAGAGAGGAAGAGAGGAGAGAGACGGAGAGGAGGTTAAAGAGCACCCGGGAATGTGTGAGAAGTTTTTCCCTGATGGCTCCGCCCATAGACTTTACCCCTGTTATATGAAAAGGAAAAAAAAAATTCAAGCGTAGTATTAGTTATGAATTTTTGTATACATCGTGGTCGTTTTCGGTGAAAACGGCTAGTCTGTGGATATTAGAATTAGGTGTACAGTTAGTTTTGCATCGTTGAAGTTGTTTATATTGTCCGTTGTGATAAGTTACACATACAACACTGCTTATTATTAATTATCTGGTAAGTAGAGTGAAAATTAACCATTCAAATAGTTTTTATTATTATCGCAAATTATTATATTATATATATATATATTATTATATTATTATATATATATTATATAATATTATATATATACTTATATATATACTAATATATATTATTTATATATATTGATATTTATCATTATATATATATATATAATTAGATATATATTTATTATACTTATATGATATATATTATACTATTATGATATCGGGTTTATTATACTAGGATAGAAATAAATATATATATATAATAATATATATGTATATATATCATATATAGTACTACGGTATATATATAACTTATTATAGCCTCTAGATATAGTATATAGGAATATAAAGAATATTTATAATATAATATATATATAATATATACAGGGATACTAACGATGATTTAAATATTATTTATTAGCAGGCCTGTCATGGGACGTGCGTTTGACTGTTATAATATATACATATATTTATATTATATATATATATATATATATATATATAAGTATATAGTATTATAGATATTATATTATATATATATATCACCGTGAATCTGATTTATATATTTTTATTACTAGGTTCTTGACATGAAACGTAGACGTGATATATATATAGGTACTATATATATATATATATATATATATTATATATATATATATTATATATATATATATAATATTATGTATACTAATACATTAATTTAGTATCTTATATATAGTATATATATACATATTATAGAATGTTCTATATATATATATAGTAGTTAATATATATATATATATGTATCTTATATAATATATATATATTAATACTAGAAAGTGGTATAATATATTAGTCCTGGCTTTTATAATAATAGATAGAAAATAAAATAAATATATTTTTATTTACTATATCATATTTTCTATATACCTATTTTATCATCTCCTTGTATATAGTTACTATTTTTGTAATATTATCATCTTACCATTTATTATATAATATCTTATATATATATATATTATAACTATATATATATTGGTATTATATATTATGGTAGGTATATTTCAGCCTTTAAGCTACACCTACGTCATTATTATTTTTTTATTATCGTTTTAATTATTCTATTATTATTCTATTATTCATTATTATTATTATTATTATCTATTATTCTATTATATTATTTTTTAAACTCTGTAGAATAACACTTTGACCATTCGACGTAGCTTTTTGAAGCTCTTTATTGGCTGGACCAGTCACATAAGATAGAAATTATCGCTGTGCATGTTCACTCTTGGCTTGATTTTTCTGATATCTCACTTGCTCCTACATCGGCATCTCGCAGAAAGTTGTAGAACTGCTACTATGTCAGATCGCTTCTTCAATCATTTAGATAGCCTTACGTTCTCGGGGTTGAACACGGAAGTTTCTCTATAGAATGCATCATGTACAAATAACGATGGGCGGTTGTTTTTTATAGGTCTTCGAGCATAACCACATGTCGCATCTCTCCTTTTTGAAACTCTGTATTCATATCTTATAAAGAGCTTTCAATGTCTCGTGAGCCTATGGAATCAGTACTGTAGAAAGAGGTGAGTGATGTGGATAAAAAAACATCAGACGTCTGACGCCTAAACCATACACCTATGTCGATCTTGGGAACGTTTGTTGTGGTCGCGACCTGTACGAGCGTTTATCCGGAATGCGGTCCTGTTGTCGCATCCCGCGGCATTGCTAAGATAATCCTCCAATTGAATTAGTCACGCTGCAAGTTTGCATATCACTCATGCGGCCAGCTCGATAACGGCATCCATGATATCTGAAATGTTGTCCAAAGATGTAAACAAAGGTTTTATTCATATGTCGTTAGATGGCGCTCCGATGTGACGTAGCTTTTCACACCTGTTATCGTATGCGCCTGTAGTCAACCGGTGACACGCGAGATTGGGATGCCTACGCGGCTCAAACACACAAGTCCTTATTAATGCAGAAGAGCGAACACAACACCACCAACCTAAAAACACAGCCCACACTCGAACTCCACCTCGCCCCTGACTGTACAGCAGTACTTCCTCTTCATAGGTTAAAATCAACACACATACGCAGGTACAAAGAGAAGAAGATGGCGGCAGATACCGACCAGATAAAATCGCAAGCTTTCAACTGGAGACTACAACTGGGAATAGCCTGGAGGTGAGACGCTAAGAAAGTTCCACTCTTTCAAAACTGGAGACTACACTGGAGAATACAACTGAGGTGAGCGCTAGAAGTTCTCCACTCTTATATACGCTTAGCTAATGGGCGTGTAAAATGTTTAACTATCACGGTGCATGCTAGGGGGGCTGATGGGAGGAGCATGTTTACACCTATCACAGTGAAATGTGTGGAGATGAAGGGGGGTGCGGGTGTTGTCTAGGCTAACCGCCTCGTGTCATGTAACTATATCAATTAGGAAGGCAGGCTGTTTAGCTTAGTGAATAACGAGATTTTTTTTTCTTCTTCTTCTTCTTCATTCTTCTTCTCTAAGCCTACGGGCAAACGGAATTCATATTGGAGCCTTGAGGCCTATAACGTTTATTACACCCAAAGCGAATCACCATGCGATTTCCTGATTTTTCCTGCTCTCAAAGGTACGATTAAGGTCCGTCTCTTCAAGACCGTCGCCCTGAGGCTTGAGCGGATGTTCGAAGGCTCGGTTGTGTGGGTTATATAAATGTATTAGGTCAGCTTAGCCTTAAGGGAATCCTGAAACCCTCGTCGCAGTTATAATCCATAACGCAGCGGAACTTGATAGGGCCAGGTGTCCGAACTCGAATGGAAAACCCTATGGTTCCACAGCACATTCCGCGTAAGGCATTGGTATTCCGTTTCATGAGCGTTTAAAACTTTCCCATGTGCGGAATAGACGTCTCAGTTTCGGCATTTCTAGTGAGAGGTGGTAGTCCTGTCTAGTGTGCAATATACACATTATACAAGGTAAGGATAAAGCAATCACAAGTATAATGATAATAATAAATATAATATATAATAATTAATAATAAGCTAATAATATAATAATAATAATAATGAAATAATATATAATATAATAGATAATAATGTCGGTAATAATAATAATAATATAATAATATAATCCTATCTATATAATATAATATCGTCTTTACAACGTAGAGGATGAAATATATATATATATATATCATATATTATATATATATATATATAAATTATATAATCAATATATTTCAAATCTATAATAATATTAATTATAATATATAGTAATATATATATTATATATATATATTAGTATGATATTATATATATTAAATTATATAATATATATATACAATACAGTGGGATTGGCAGGCTTCTCTCTCTCTATCTCTTCCAGGTATTTTGAAAGAAAACAGCGAGCAAAGAAAATTCCTAAATGGCATCCATAAGGAAGCTCTGTCTATGGTACCTTCGATTTAGCCTCCATCGATGATAGCTATTATGGGCGGGTGAGTATTAATTTATTTAAAACTAGCCATAAATATTTTATTTCGTATTCCTCGAGCAGTGATGATTTAAGTTACTTATGTTACCGCGGCTTATATGCGTATAAAATAATTTGAAAGTAAGTGAATTTATTTAAATGGATTTTAATATTATATATAAAATATATATATATTATATATAAACTTATTAGTATATAAGCTATATTTATATATAGATTTAATATATATATTTTATATATTATAAATATATATAGTATATGATATATATATAATATAGTATTATATAATATAAGTAGATATCTATAAATATAATTATTATATAATTATATAATATATATATATTATATATATATATATATAAATATGAATATATATATATATATATATAAGAACATACATACAGAGTGGAGATATGCACTTCTCTCTCCTCTATCTTTCCAGCGTATTTTGAGAACACAGAGAGAAAAACGAGAAAATTCTAAAGATTGGATGCCCAGATGAAGATAGCTCTTGCGTCTTGAAACTTCGATTTAGCCTCCATCATGAAGCTTTTAGCGGTGAGTATTAAATTTATTTAAAAGATACCCATAAAATATTTTATTTCGTATCTGAGCAAGTGATATATTTAATTAACTTATGTTATCCACCACAAGCGCGAAAGATCAGACGGTTATATCTATTAAATATTTGAAGTATGAATTTTTATTTAAATGGATTTTACTTGCATGTTGCAGATCAGACCAGCCCATTCGATAATGCAGGAGGGGAGCCGTGTCGGTAGAAGTTATGACGAAACTCAGGCAATCAAGCGACTGATGATGAGCGAATGCCCCGTCGTCGTATTTTAACTGCTCGTAGACGCTCACCTGCAAGAGATGATTCAGCGAGTGTTAGCGATTGTTTTATGATAATGAAGAATTCTCATAGAAGCTGGTGGTGAAGTACGAGGCTGCGAAGTGAAAGACATGGAGGATGCAGAGAATTGACTCTCATCCGGGAAAAAGGTAGGCTCTATACACGTAAACTTCACACTGTTTTAACATATATATATATATTATATAATTAATATTTTACTATATATATATTTATTATATATATATATATATATATATAATTATATCATATATATATATATACTATATATATATTTATATGACTCCTTTCAACGAGCTTAGTCATAAACGATCTTTCTGAATTACTCTCCGACGGACGAAGACGATGCCCGAGCTACATTAGGGTGTTGGACACGCGAGAGGCGTTTCAGTTATGAGACTGACGACTTAGCGATGATCGATGAAGATAGGTTCCGTAGCATCTCGTGAAATGGAGCATGAGAGAGAGCATGTAAACCGCCTCTAGCTGCTAAGGGATTGTCCCCCTTCAAAACTTCCGTCAAGCCAGAATGGCTGAGTTTCTACACTGTTTCTATATTCTATGCTTAGTTGTATATATATATATTTAATATTATATAATATATATATATATATATATATATTATATATATATATATATATATATATATATATATATATATATAGTTATTATATATATATCTTAATATATATTATTATATATAATTATATATAATTATATATATATATATATATATATATCATATATAATTATCGTCTGCTGTTGTGCGTGCAGAGTCCGAGAATACCCTACGACGAACTTAAAATTAAATGATAATATAATGCTGAGTGCGATGCATATTTTTCCTTGCTGCAGTCTTCGATCTGGAAAGAAAGCACTAGGTATGAATGCGTGAGATGTTACCAGCCCCCTGGATTCAAAACAGCGAAGGCTAAGATCCATTGATGTCGGAACTTATTATAGAGAGCGACGTAGTATGGTTGTATTATTAATGTAAGGTTGTAATATTAATGTAAGGATGCTTTATTCAACCCGCACCACACGACACACACACGCGCGCGCATATAATATATATATATTATATTAATATTATATATTATATATATATACTAATATACTATTATATATATATATATATATATATTATATAATATATATATATATATAGTATAATTATACGTATATTATAAAATCCTATCTAACAGACGACTGCTTCGAAATGGTTGATAATCATGGTCAGAGATGCAATCTAAGAGCCACCTACGAGTATACGCTGAGGCTTGTGTTCTACTTGGAGCTCTTCGCGTAACGCGCTGAGTAGATGTTAGAATGTATCCCCACCCACTATGAAGGTGGTGGCGTTAGTGGGCCCTCGATGGTGATGACGAGATGCATGATGATACCCGCGCAGTCCCACCTACACGCGTCTGGTGGGTATTTTCCGCCCGAGACCTCTTGGTCGAGCATTCATGTTGTATACTTTCGTGTATGTATGTTACTGTATTATTTTATTATATTTTATTATTATTATTATCTAATTATGTTATTATTATGTATTATTTTTAATTATATTTTCATTTAATTTTGATGCTTATAATATTATTATTATTATTATTATTGTTATTATCAAAATTCGACTAAAATCATTTCAAAATTTTAAAAATAATCAGGATTTGTTTACTATTAACATTATTTTATGCTATTTATTATTATTACTATATTATTATTATTATTATTATTATTATTATTATTATTATTATTATTATTATTATATTATTATTATTATTATTTGATGGAAGTTGTTCAAAGTATTTATGTTCTTCTTGTTCTCGTCAGGGTGTTGATAGTCGTATGCCTTATAAAAATGGACGTCCACAGCGGAGTGATGCAAGCAGAGATGAAGATTCACCATCGCGTGATGCTACATACCCAACCCCTTCCTCCCCCTCTACTGGAAAGAATATAATTTTAGTAATTTTGTCAGTTTTTAAAGATGTTTTTAGTGTTATTATTATTATTATTATTATTATTATTATTATTATTATTATTATTATTATTATTATTATTATTATTATTATTATTATTATTATTATTATTACTATAACATATACAGTATTAATAATAATCTTATATACATATTAGAATCTTCTATATATATTATATGTTATATACTATATATATATATATAGTATCTATATTGGTTTATAAATATAGATAGAAAATAAATAATATATATATATACTAGTTATATTATATATATATATATTATATATATATATTATTATATAATTATATATATATATATATTATATATATATATAAATATATATAATACTATAAAATAATATATATATTATATATAATATATATATATTATAATATATTTATATATTATATATTATTATTTTACCATATATCTTTTTCAGTTTATTTATTATTATTATTACAACTGTTATTATCATTATTTATTATTATTATGGATTATTAGTATTATATTATTATAATATTATTATTATTGTTATTATTATTATTATTATATATTATTATTTTATTATATATTAATTATTATTATTATTATTATTATTATTATTATTATTCTTATTTTATTATACTTCATTATATTACTGAAATTATTATTATTTTTTCAATTATTATGATTTTATTATTCTTGTTATAATTATTATTATTTTATTATTATTCATTATTATTCATTATTATTATTATTAAATTATTACTTATTATTATTATTTTTATTATTATCATTAATTAGTTCAAAAATACTTTGTTCCTCTCTCTTCTCACCTTCTCTCTCGTCTCTCTCTCTCTCCTCTCTCTCTCATCTCTCTCTCTCTCTTCTCTCTCTCTCTCTCTCTCTCTCTCTCCCCTTTCTCTCTCTCTCTCATCTCGTCTTCTCCTCTTCCTCCTCTCTCTTCTCTCTCTCCACTCTCACCTCTCAATTCGTCTCGATTGCATCTTCCCTACTCTCTCTCTTCTCTCTTGTTCCCTAGAGTGTGAGGACTTCCGAGTCTATAAAAAGCAACCTGTCAGGTCGAGCTGATGATGACGGAGCTGTAGCCGGGCCATCCAGTGAACCTGAACCTCTCCCATTCACTGCGGACTTGCTTAATGTCACTAGCATCGCATCTACGAGGAATTCAGGTATAATCGACACACACCGCTACAGAGTCAGAATTGACGAGCAGGGTGTGTTCAGAGAGGGAGGGATATTAATGATGCATTCCTAGGCGTAATACAAAGTATCATAACATTCTTGCGCCGTGAAGTAACTCACCAACAATACGGGGTGCGCGTATGGTTCACATTCCAAGGTCGCAATAACAATGAATATTTCGTTCGTATTCCCTACAGAATGATGGGTACTGAAAATCTAGCCCGTTATCTAGCTGACCGTTTGTTAAAGGCCTTCCAGTCGGGTGATAAGGCCTTATTTAATCAGTTCGACGTAGAGGTGCAAGTATTGCGTAAACCGTCAGGAAATGGACCTATCGTACCTTCATCAGTAAACTTTATAAGTGACCGCATTAACAAAATCCAAATCCTTACAAAGAATAACCATAGACACGCTAAAAGCAGTATCGGATGCGGATACAGAGCCCTAGTTGCTTGCCATAAACTCCACACTCTACCACCCCCTGTTCCTGGTGTCAACTATACTCCTACCATAAGTGATTTTACCCCTGGTTCACTAGATACATTAGGAAGGGATATTGCCCACAAATGTGGGTTGAAATATGAAGATCCTATGATCCCTGAACATTTTGCGAAAATAGAAAAATATTTGAAATGCAGGATATTCGTCTTCGCTAATACTGTACACCACCTCCTCGAGATAGTTTTTAAACCGCATGTACTGGATAGAAGTCTACCCTTATATATAATAGGATATGATAAAGTGAATACCCATTACTACTACCCGTTCCCGAAAGACACCATCAAACTCGCCATAGGCAGTGTAGATGCCACATTAATTAAAGGCTCCATTCTCTGTAATCTTTGCTATAGCTTCACCGACCATATAACTAAACATTTAAACGACGAATGCACTGAGTATAGATGCACACAATGTTTAACCTACGAGTGCAAAAGGAAACCTGGTGCTAATGCGTCACTTCAGCATTGCAATACCTGTAACAGGAACTTCTACAATGATGAATGTCTCAAGCTCCATGAAGAACGTACTTGCAAGAAACTCAGAGTGTGTCCCCTATGCGATGAGATAATGATGGCCGACAAGAAAGGAAATCATTGGCATGATTGTACACATATCCAATGCGTTGTATGCAATGAAAAGTATGGAGCCAACGGTGCTAAACATGAATGTTACATGAAGAAGATTAAGATTCCCACTGCTGCGACATTGAAGAAGAAGCAGGTCTACACCTTCTACTATGATATTGAAACATACAACAATAATCAGCGCATAGATGGTAATAATCGTACTGTTACTGACATGCTACCATACCTTCTAGTGAGCATGCTTGTGTGCTATGAATGTGGGGAGAAAGATCTCGGTAATGATCAGTGCGTTAAGTGTGGAACCAAGCGACTGGAGATCTTTAATCTGGATTTAGAAGCTGAAGGAGACCATCAGAGATGCCCAGTCGACCAATTCATCAATTATCTCTTCAAGTTCTCAGAATTGCACAAGAAAGCCAAGATAGTAGTTGCTGCACACAATGGCGGGAAGTTCGATACGCAGTTCGTGTATAGCAAACTGCTAGCTCGACTCGGTGCCAACATCATCTCCTCCAATCCTGTGAAGAGAGGGACCAAAATCATAACGCTAACTGCTAATCGTAACATTTATTTCAAAGACACCCTACTGTTCATGCCTTGTGCGCTGAAGAAACTACCTAAGTGCATGGATCTTGAAGGTAATGTGATTAAGGGGTTCTTCCCTTACAGATTCCTAACTGCGGCTACCTTGAATTATAAGGGTCGAATCCATGATAAAGAAATGTTTGAAGTAGACCGCATGGGCGACATCGAGAAGGTAGAATTTGAAAAATGGTATAATAACTTTAACAATAAGGAGTATGATCTAAAGGCCGAATGTACCGCATACTGTGTCCAGGATGTGAAGATTTTACGCAGCAGTTTTGAAAAGTTCAGAGGTATATTCCTACGAGATTATAAAATTGACTGTCTTGATGAATGTGCAACCATAGCATCCTCTGTTTTACGATGCTTTTAGAGTGGTTCATGCCTGAAAGTCACTGCCCTATAGGCGATCCGATGAGGTAAATTATTCGTTCGATAGGGATTAAATGGCTTATAACTTTATGGATGTTTGTCAACAGGCCGTCGAATTGACATGACAGAATGGAGAGCGAAAATTCAAGATAAAGAAATAGATTCCTCGCTACGGCTATTGGAGATGGGCCTGGCGGAGGAAGATGCGAGAACGGGACGGGGTTTTGTGGTTCGGGTTACGCAAGGAAGAGCATATTGGATCGATTCATGAGCAGATGATTAGAGATGAGTGATAGGGTGCGGGGGCGCCGCCAAGATGCGACAGCTCTGATGAGAGAAAGTTGTTTTTCCGTTCTCCGTGGGGTGTGTTTTGGCACTGGACATCAAGGCGTGTGAGGGGGGCGTGACTACGAATCTGGAGTGTGTCTCGAGTCGACTCGTTACCACTGCGACCATGCAGCAGACGCGATTATACAGAGATGCTGGTTTCCCGAGGTTGTAAGGGTTGGGATTGAATGAGAGTAAGATGAAACTGAATGTGAAGCTACAGTAGTGAACGAGGATAATGAGAGCACGGACTGAAACTTAGCCGATTGTCAAGGACAGGGTAATGAATGGTAAACGGAGGCGGTGGCTGGGGGTGGGCGAAAGGCCCTTTATAGAAAACGGAAAATTCGATTGTCTTTTGTTGAAGGTTAACTCTTCAATTTGCTTATAAAATGCAGAATTGTTTCACTCAAAATGCATCAATGTAATTTATTATTAAATGCAAATTACACATTTTACTTTCTGCAATGTCTCTGCTGAATGCAACGTTGAAGTTCCAATGCATTAGATACGTTTAACTGGAAAAAATAAATAAATAAAAATAAAACTGAAAAATAAATAAATAAAAACTAAAAATAACAAATTTTCTTTCAACCGATCGATTCACAGCGAAATCTTTCAAACTTTTTCAACATAATTATTATGAAATATATATATATATATATATATATATATATGTAGGGGTGATTGTGGAGTCCAGGTTATATATAGTGTCAGCCTATATGATATAGTATATTGTATATATATTATCTATAGTAAATATATGTAATACGTATACTATATATATAATAGTATAGAGTGGGTATAGCTAATTTAAATAGCGTGGCAACCTAGCTGTGAATTAATGATGCTCATAATCCATTTGGATGATTTCCAACTTAAATTATAATATAGTATATATCCTATATTATATATAGTATCTATCACCCCTACCTATATGAGAGACTAGTATATATATCTATGATTAAATAATATATATATATATATATATGATAAATACTATATAGTGTTATTTATATTATGCTCTCTCTCTCTCTCTTCTCTCTCTCTCTCTCATCACCTCTCTCTCTCTTTTCGTATCTTCAATACTAAAAATAGATATGAGCTCCATTCAGGGAAAAAAATTCACTTATAATCTTTTATTCACTACCTGAAGGCCTTCAACGGAAAGCCGCGTTAGCCTTGCGTCCTACCAGACCAACTGCTGAGCTCGAAGAGGCCTTGGGAGAGGTACGAGATTCGCGGTTCCATTCGCTACCGAAATTTTACGTAATAGATCACGAATGGGAGTTAAGTAGAGGGGAGTAAGGGTAGAATAGATACACTCCCTCTCTCCTCAATGAAGCGAAAAGAAGATGCGAACGGACCGACGAAAGGCGAAGGCAAAACCCGGACCCGGTGGCGGTGGCAGACCCGACCCGGTGGCGAAAGGCGAAAAGCGGATCACGGTGCGAAGCCTGAGGGGCCAGGCGGAGCAAAAAGCGGGCGCGCGCGGAAACGCAGGTGTGAGTGTGTGTGTGTGCGAGAGAGCAAAGGGGGGTAGGGGCAATGATGTAGTCATGCTGGACCAACATACAACGAAAGGGGTAAAGGGTAAATGAAACACGAATGACGTAAATGGAGATAGGGTAAGGGCATGGAAGGGATAAGAGAAGAAACAAAAGGGGGGCAGGTAACGTGTGTGTGTGTGTGTGTGTGGGTTGTGGTGGTGTGTTGTGTCGTGTGTACTATGCTACTGTGTTGTGTATGCAGACTGTGTGTAAATGAAGATCTCGTTGTAAAGCGTTTGATGACTGGCGTCTCAAACGTACCCCGGGTGTGTGCACATACGGTGCCACATATGTAAATATATACATAAAGGGGGGTGGGGTAAAAGGGGGAAGGGGGAATAATAATAATAATAATATATATATACACCCACATACGTACATACAATATCTACGATCACGTGTACGCGCGCGTAGCGCGCGTAGCATCATGTGTACGCGCGCTACGCGCGCGTACACATGTACGTATTTCATGTGCGTATTTCATGTACCGCCACTCGGCTTCTCGATGGTAACTACTTAACGTGGTTAAGAGTTTCAGGATTAAACAAAATTCACCTTCAGTATGTAACGATCTGTGAACTGCTTAGATTTTTTCATTTAAGGGTTGGTTTTGAGGATTGCCAAATATGTACAAGGAGTCTAACAACTGAAGATCGGTTTCTCAGTTTGGGCTAATATCGCAGAAATTCGTATCATGTAATAGGTAGTTTTCCTGAAAGAGAATGAAGCATGTATAGCTGAATACGGGGGATAATGTAAATGGTCTAGAGTTCTAAATGAAATACCTTTATGCTCATCAATACGTATGGAAATGCTTCGTATTGTCTTTCCTATGTAGGTGGCATCGCAGTCACCGCTCTTGTAATGATATATTACTGATGAGGATAGAGGTAAAGAAGTTGTTATTCTTTAATATTTAAGAAATATTTATCATGTTTTAACTCGAAAATCTAAATCTAAATTTTAAACTGTGTAAAATTTGTTTTAAGATCCACGATAATTTTTCAGTCGAATTTTTGTACTGATTCCCCAGAAAAGGAACCTCATATACAAATTATCCTAAGGAGCGTTAATTTAGACTGAGGGATTTGTCTTAAGGGTTGCTGAACAGTAATTTCTTCGAAAAGTTGAGTCCAATTATTAAAATTCTTGGAACCAGCATTTTCTTTAGAAAATAATGTTTCAGGAAATACAAGTCTTTTGTAAAATTAAAGAATACATTAAGATGGCGAAATTTTGATATCCCTTGGTCAAAGAGTTTTAATTAAGTTGATTTAAAATATAAAAATGAAAAGAATAAAATTTTTGTCGTCAATCCTAGTACAAGTATATATAAGGCGAGATGTATTGAGTTAAATTTGAGTTGTGAACATGAAGCGTTTATGGAGGGCTGGTCCGAGCGGATTGATGGAGAGCTAAATAATAGTACCTATATAAAGGTATAGTGGGATAGGTACTGTAGGTATGTGATAGGCGGAATTAGTTTATTGAGTTCTGTAGGGAAAATATATGCTGGTATTTTGGTCGAAAAGTGCGTCGAGTGACTGAATGGACTGATGGTGAAGAACAAGGTTGCGTTTAGTGATTGGTAGAGGATGTTGGGTGGACCCTTTTCCATTGAAGCAAATTATTCGGGAAAGAGGGAGGAGAAGAACTAAATTGTATTTAGGGTTTTATGGAATTTTGCAAATGCACAGGCGTACGATAGGATTAATAGGGAAGTTCTATGGCAGGTGTTAGTCATATATGGTTGTTGGTGTAAGCTTCTGAATGGAATCAAAAATATGGTATGACGTAGTGAATGCGGTGTGAAAGGAAAAATAGAGTCCGAAAGTGATTGGTTTAAATATTAAATAGCAGAGTTTGCGTAGGGATATTGTTGTCCTCCTTGGTTTTCATTTGTATATGGCAGGGGGTTATGAAAGAATTGAGGAGAAGGGGAGTGGCAGGGATGGTGTTTAGAATGATGGAGAAGGAAAGAGAGTGGAATGTTCCCTACCTATTATATGCGGATGATTTGGTTTTGTGTGGCGAATCTGAAGATAGCTTGAGAGGATTGGTAGAGAGATTTGGTAGGGTATGTAAAAAGAGGGGTTTGAAAGTAAACGTATATAGAGAATAGGTTTGGTTTGTGATGATGATAGTCCCTCAGGTGTGAAGTTATGCCTAGATGGTAGGTAAAGCTGGAAAAGTCGTCGAGTTTTATATATTATTAAGATAAATGTTGAATGACAAAGGGAACTGGATGAATGCAAGAGTGTAGTAGGAAAGTTGTGAATGGCAGGAAGGTAACTGGTGCAAATTAAATTGTTTATGGATGTAAAGGGACTAAGTCTTGAGTGCGCTAGGGTCTTACATGAGGGTATGTTGTTACCTGTGTTAATGTATAATAATGAGACTATGGTCTGGAATAAGAGGTATTGATCTAAAGTACAATGTGTTCAGATGGACAATCTTAGGGGTGTGTTAGGTTGTGAGAAGAAATTGATAAATTGGGAATGAAAGTATTAGAGCATAATGAAAGTAGTTGAATGGCTGGTCATAGTGGGACAGGATGGGAAGAAAGTCGATTGGTTAAATGATGTAAGTGGTGAACGTGTGGTGGAATCGACCGCTGCAGACGAGAGGAAAGTAGATTTCGGAGTCAGTAAAGGAATTGCTGGAGGAGAAGAAATGTGATTTTGGCAGAGGCAAGAAGAAAGGTGCATAATAAAAATGAATGGTGGGGTTTTGTAAGGGGGGTATGGTTGTAGCTCACCTGGGCAGGGGAAAACCCCACAATTTTAGGGATGCCGATATATAAAAAAATATCGATATATCGATATTCGTATTTAAAAAATACATTTTGCTCTGATACTATCGGTCAAAAATAATGCGATATATAGAGACTTTTAATATCAGTTATGATACAAATATATATATTATATATTTACTATATATATATACTATATATATATATATATATAATTTATATATAATATATATAATATTAATATATAGAATATATTATATATAAAGTAATATCTTCTCTTCATATTTGAAGCGAGAGAGAGAGAGAGAGAGAGAGAGAGAGAGATAGAAGAGAGAGAGAGAGAGAGAAGAGAGAGAGAGAGAGAGAGAGAGAGAGAGCTAGTTGTTACTGAAATAAATAACCTTTCTTTTTAAAACAAAGTCTAATTCGACATTTTAAGTAAGACTAATACACTTACGACTTTAGTTAAATAAAAACATGATTATTCAAACATTAGTCTTTTAATATTATTAAATGTTTAAAATATAAATATTTTTTAAGACAAAAATTATTTCGAAATATATTTTATTTTTCAAATATATATAATATATAAATCCTGCATGTTTAGTTAACTAGAATATAAATATAACTACTATATTAGTTCTCTAGATATATAGTATATATATATATATATAGTAATATATACTAGTATATATATATATATATAATATATATATATATATATATATATATATAATATATATATTTATATATATAGAATATATACATCTAATATTTTTAAATAATTATTATAGTATATATTGTTTATATATATATATATTATATATAATATATATATAATATATATATAGGTATATATAATATATCTAGTTATATATATCAGCTCGACTCAGAACTTTATTTATTACTCTCTTCTCTCTCTCTCTCTCTCTCTCTCTCCTCTCTCTCTCTCTCTCTCTATTTAATAAATATATATTATAATTACAATTGTATACCTATAGAACATGGTAGCTACTCTACTATATATACTATATATATATATATATATATATATAATTATATATATATAAATATATATTATATATATATATATTATATATATTTAGAAGAAATTTAATGAGTCTCACCGAATTTAATATATAGAGAATGTAACTAAGATATACACAAAGGAAACAATATAAAGCAATTATCCCTATAATCACACCACACACATTTCCGCTATTCCATTCGAGCACGAAGAGTCCCCTTTTTTAATTAATTGAAAAATATACACTTTTTTGTTTCCATTTTACACAATCTTTTATATTGATTAGGTATGTTTCCAACCTGCCGGTATTGCAAACACAATAAGCGAATTTTATCGTAACATTATGAAATTTTTAAAAGATGATCGTTTCTTTAATATTAACTCGTGCTAAGTACGATCAGGATCACGAGTATAGGAGTTGCGTCTGATATATATATTTATTTAAAATGGGGGCCAGCCTTTGAGTACTCAGCAATTATGGATGAGAAACCGGGTGCTTTAACAACGCTACGCTTGAAGCGTTCTTTTATTGGGGAGCGTGGATGGCTAGTGGTTAGAGTAAATCCGGTTACTGCTAACTCAGCAAACGCGGAGTTCCAGTGTTCGAATCCCGCGATGAAGAGTAAAATCTTCTGTGACTCATTATGTTAAAATATATATATATATATATATATTATATTATAATATTATATATAATATATATATAATAATTATATTATATATTATATATATTATAATATTATAATAATATATATCTATATATATATATAATTAAGTCATATATTGCTTTTTTAAAGTAAACACTAATCATACATGGCCCTAAATTAGCAGTAGAGGTGGTTTTACAGAGGGAATAAAGCTTCGAGTAAAGTCGAAAATCTTCGCATATAAACTTAACATTTCTAATTTCAGATTAAGAGTTAAAATTTAATAAAGATTTAACCTAACAATAAAAACTAGTATTTCCTGTATTTATATAGTATACCTTCCTTTACTTTTTAAATATACTAATTTGAAAAGTAAAGTACGCAATAGGTATATTATGAAAATTGTTTCTTCCGCAATAGGACTGTACTTACTTCTCTTGTTATAATTAATATTTCTGACTCCTTTCCTATGTAATCCGACTCAGAGAATATGTACCAATCATCTAAACGTCGCCTGAAAAATAACCAACACATTTTGGCTTTGAATGCTATTTTATGAAAAGAGAAAACTGCTAAAAATTTCAAGAGTAAAAAAAAATATCGTTGATTCGATACTGAAAATAAAATTCGATATATCGATAATGGCTGAAAAATATCATCGATATTTTTTCGATACAATCGAAAAAAATATCAATATCGAATATATAATTCGGTCTCTTTGTGCGGCATCCCTACCCACATGACGAGATGCCAATAGTGAAGAGTCGAGTCGTGGTCCCGTGAAGCTCTTAGGGTGGATTTTCTGAAAAGCGAGTTCTCACAAAAAGGTAAATAGGGGGCGGTAACATGGCGCGTCGCCAATTCGCACAGGGGGGGGGCAGCTTAAGAAATTTTATAAAGCTTATACTAGTATTATTATATAATACATATAATTAATATAGTATATATAGTAATATATATATATTTATTATAATTATATTATATATATAATATATAATATATTTTATATATATATATAATATTATAGCTATATAATTATTATATATATATATATATATATATATAGTATTATATTATACACTATATATAGTATTCCACAATAAATTTAAAGAGTTTTGCTTCAATCAACTCTATAATGTAAAGAACCAAATAGATTTAAAACCCTCTAAGTAAATAAATAGGGTAATTAAAATTTTTTTAAAAAAATTAGAAGTTTTCGTTTCGAGAACGTTTAACTAGTCTCCTCTCAGAACTAAACAATGAAAATAAATTTAATCTTAATACAAAATTAATAAAACGTAAAAAATAAAAATCTAAAAAAAAGTAACATTATATGCAGTAATGAACAAAAGGCGAAAAAAATTGATTCAACATTTCTTTAAGACATGAAGTTTAAGAATTTAACGTTTTTTTCAGATGATATCTTCTCTGATTTGATCAAAAATGAAATAGTATTGGAGGATAATATTTTTTTTATTGTTCTTTCTATGATTTTCTAGAATGCTGTTTATTTGGAATGTCTACCGGACGTCTTTAGGAACAATCTTGCGTTCAACGCAATTTTCCATACACTCTGTGTTTGTATGTCCCTTACATACCGCATGAACATCTTTATATTAGTGAAAGGTCTTATTGTTAAGGAGCCTAGGACCCCTCTGAACGAACATATTTGGTGGAAAAATAAAATACAAAACTGTGCAAATACTCCCCTTAAGCGCCGGAGTAATGTTTAGCAGAGTGAATATGTCTCCAACCATTCATTATTGAATTTCTTCTTAACTGGGTTGCATCTTCAAATATTATAGGCTAAGTGGAAATCCAACAGTCTTTCAAGTAACTGTTTCATTTTTTCTCCGTCGAAACATAGATGAATGTCCAACGTATTTACCAATGTCTTGGGTGTGAAATAAAATACAAAACTTCAAAATGCTCCTTTAGGCGTCTGGAGTATGTCAGACAAGGTGAATATGTCTCCACCATTTCATAATTGAATTTCCTCTTTAGTGAGTAACATCTTCCAAAAATTATAGGTCTTAGGTGGAATCAACCTTCAGTAACTGTTTCTTTTTCTCCGTCGAAATCATAGATGAAATTTCCAACGTATCTACCAATGTCATTTTCGTGACTGAATCTATCTGAAACGCTAGCTCCGAAATCTGGCCCCATATCTTGACTCGTCGAGGTGCGGCCTGGGTTTGGGTTCTTCATCATGCGAAATATTACAAAATTCCTATGGGATTGCCTCTTTTGTAGTCTTAGTTGAATTATTGGTATCTTCTTCGTTTTTCACCGCTACCATTTCCATTTTAATCTGAGTTCTTCCTTTTCATATTTTCTGCAAAATAATATATATATATATATATATAATATATAAGATATATATATATATATATATATATATTATATATTATATATTATATATAACCTACTATACCTATACTATACTGATACTTCATTCTACTAGTAACCTATATATATAATATATTAATATATATATATAATTATATATAATATAATATAATATAATATGATATATTATATTATATATATATATAGTATTAATTATATATATATATATATATTATAGTTTATATATATAATATTATATATATCTATATAGTATATATATATATATACTATAAATGTTAGACTCTGGCACATATGGTCATAGGCTAAAAATTTTATTAGTACGTTAAAGATTAAAGAAAAAATTAAATTTAGCAAACTATGTTGAAAATCACAATATTCTGTGTTTGTAATCAAAAATAGTTTTAAAATGAAAGCTAACTCATATGAGCAAGTAAGATCATGTTTACAAATTCCTACTTTTAAGAAGTAAATACACAAAATTTATTATAATATTTAAAGTAAGAACGTACGTACCAAGGAATCTCCTATTATCC
>JABUQX010107425.1:45000-54832 GCA_015478945.1 Trachelipus rathkii
ACCACATCCCTCAAAATAATTTAGTATTGGAATGGTTGGTAATGATTTTTTTATTTTAGGTAAAGAAAAATTAAAAATTTGATTTGCTATAAAAAGAACTTACTTTTTTTTTTTTTGAGCTTCAAATTGATTTATTTTTAAATTCAATTTATTTAATTTTTTTAGTTTATTTTCGACGTAAATATTTATTATTTGTGTCCACAATGAGTGTTGCTATATATATATATATAATATATATTAATTAATATATAATATATAATATATATATATATATATAATATATATACTATTATATTATATATATATATAGGACCCTTAAGCTAAAACCATGGTCCTAAAATAATTTAGTAATGGAAAGGTTGGTTAATAATTTTTATAGCAAAACTAAAATTAAAAATTTGATTGCTATAAAAAAGAACTTACTTTTTTTTATTTTTTTGTGCTTCAAATTGATTTATTTTTCCAATTTCATTTTATTTTAATGTTTATTAATTTATTTCAACGTAAATATTTATTATTTGTGTCCACAATAAGTGTTTTATATTGTTTTGGGTATTATAATTAAAATATATATTATATATATATATATATATATATATATATATATAATTATATATATTTATATATATATATATATATATATATATATAATATTATATATATATATATATATATATTATATATATATATATATATATATATATATATATATTATATATAGGATGGTCAGATTTTTTTTTATTCTCTCAGTATGTAGCTAGAGAACGGCGGTTCCTTACCAGTTAAAACAAATAATATATATTTGGAATCAGCCGAAAATTCTAAGGGATGGGATTTTAACTTTTTTTTTTTTTTTTTTTTTTTTTTTTTTTTTTTTTTGAAAGTAAGTAATTTTTTTTTTTTTAACTAAAGGAATAACCCTGGGTAAAACCCCAAAGATGGCAGGAGTCGGGTCTCTCGGCTTCCCCCGTTGGACGACGGGGGGGACTAATTCCCCCCCTCCGGGGAGGGTCTCCGGAACCCCCGCTCTTTTGGTATTTGGGTGTCGGGGGGTTCCTCCGAACATCCCCTCCGGGGTATGAAAACATCCCCCCCTCTGTCCCCCGTCGGCTCGAGCCTCTTACTTGGGTTAATAAATTTTGTTTTTGTTTTTTGGAAAATTTTAAGTTTTCTTTGAGGGGGCTCGAGCCGACGGAGGGACAGATGGGGGGACGTTTCATACCCGGAGGGGATGGTCGGAGGAACCCCCGCGACACACAAAGACCGAGGGGCGGGGGGTTCCGGAGACCATCCCCGGAGGGGGGATGATGTCCCCCCCGTCGTCCACCGGGAGGCGGGAAGAGACCCCGACTCCTGCCATCTTTGCGGTTTACCCTAGGGTATTCCTTTAGTATAAAAAAAAAAAAATTTTAAAAAAAAAAAAAAAAAAAAAAAAAAAAAAAAAAAAAAAAAAAAAAAAGTTAAATCCCATCCCTTAGAATTTTCGGCTGATTCCAAATATATAATTTGTTTTTACTGTAGGACCTGCCGTTCTTCTAGCTACATATTGTGAGCATTAAAAAAATCTGACCATATATATATATATATTATAATATAATAATATATATATATATATATTATTATATATATATATGATATATATATATATATATAATATAGATATATATATATATAATATTATTATTTTATTTTAATATATTATATATATATAATATAATATATAATATATACAACACTTATTGTGAACACAAATAAATATTTACGTCGAAATAAACAAAGCTCAAAAAATAAAAAAAAAAGTAATTCTTTTTATAGCAAATAAATTTTTTAATTTTCTTTACCTAAAATAAAAAATCATTACAAACCTTTCCAATACTAAATTATTTTGAGGACCATGGGTTACTTAAGTCCTATATATATATAATATATATTATATATATATAATATATATATATTATATATATATCATATATATATATATATATATATATATATATATATTATATATATATATATATATATGTCAGATTTGGTTTTTAATGCTCACAGTATGTAACTAGAGACCGGCAGCTCCTACAGTAAAACAAATTATATATTTGGAATCAGCGGAAAATATTTAAGGACTTGGGATTTAACTTTAATGCTTACTGAAAATCTAATTAACTTTTTCGATCCTAATACTGTCTCTACTACACACTCTACTTCGGTGACAGACAGCATGAATTTTTCTAACCCTATGGATTCTTTAACAACCTCTCTTGCTACAATGCATGAAAGAACTAACCCACAATAATACGATAAGTTTACTAAAACAGCATTCCGCTAAACCAGTGTCAAAATAAGCGACACTCTTTACGGAACTGACTTGCAACAACGGCATCATCCGCCGATTTTAAGGAACGATTGAAAAAAATTACTTTCAATAACCATGCCCCCAACTTCCCGTAGCTAACATAAAACTCTATCATGAAGATACCATTCCTACTTTACTACTCCTCCTCCTCCTCCTCCTCCTCCTCTCCTCTCCTACTATACTACTACATACTACTAACTACCTAACTACTCACTACTACTACTCTAATCCTTCCTACCAAAGTTCTCAACCTATACTGGCTCCACCCCAAGATATTACTCTATCTTCCGCTTTTACTAATGATAGTCAAATCCTATTAAATAATGCCCACAAAGCAAATCCACTAATAGGACCCGCGTATATTTTAAAAGCTAGTATAAATTACAAAAACTATATATTAGAAGACAGAGAACTGATTTTAGATTCAGGTAGTAACAGTAGCCTCTGCCGGTACTCTTTCATTTCCGAAATGGAAGAGACATTTAACATAAACATACCATTAAAACCCACAGAAATTACACTACGTTCTATCACGGGTTCAGAATTTTACCAAATGGGTACGATAATTTTTGACTTAACTTTACACGGGGAAAACATACCAGTTAACTTTATAGTCATATGTGACAATCTTTGTGGTTTTAGTACACCTTTCCTACTAGGTACAAATTTCCTAAATAATCCAAGAATAAACTTACAAACAAAACAAAACACCATTGAGTTAACAACAAATAACCTTACTATCCCCATACCACTTACCCACCAATACCCTACCAAAAAGAAATCCCCCAGCATACATGCTAAACATACAGAGGTAAACCATACAGAGGCTAAGCCCCTCTACTCCAACGATATTTCTACTCCTAACAATCTTTTAATTGATACTGACATTTCCTATAATTTATCTACTTTAGAAGACACAGAAATAGCTCCTTATTCTAAGTACACTCTTTCTGTTAGAGCTTCTTCCCCTGCTCATACTTCTCCTCCTGACAATTTTATTCTGTCCACAGAGAACCTATATCAGCAACTTTCTTTTTGCTGGTAGTGTACTGAGTTCGGCCTCCGATGGCCAAGTTCTCCTGGACATAATAAATATGAGCGCTTCTTCCCAATTCCTTCCTCAAAACACCGTCCTAACCAGGGCTAATCCTATTATAGTTCTTGACGAAACCCCTCCAAACGTCCAATATTAATTTGGCCACCTCTTCCAAAGGCTTAACTCCAAATCAACTTAGAAATACTTTCAAAAAACTCGTCCAGGAATCTTTCAAAAATAATGAAGATTGCTGTACCACATTACAAGATCCGGATCAGTTAGAAAATTTAATTGATCTGTTGATGACTTACAGAGATGTAATAGCCTTAGAAGATGATGAAGTCCCCATTTGTCCGTTAACTAAATTTTCCATACAACTTAAAGAAAACGCCCCAAAGGTACTGTACCGCCCACAGTACCACCTCCCCCATAAATACTTGACCCAGATAGACGATTGGGTCAAGTCCGCCCAACAAAAAGGGTACATCCGTCCTATTAGTAGTTCCTATTCGAGCCCTCTGCTCGTCATTCCAAAGAAGAACTCCTCAACTCCAAGAATCGTTGCCGATTACAGGCACATTAACGCACATACGGTGCTAGACCGCTTCCCCCTGCCTTGTATAAATGACATCCTCTCTACGCTGGGAAAATCCAAAATTTTCAGCAGTCTCGATCTTCTCGACGCTTACCATTGTCTGGAAATCGAGGAAGAGACACAACCGCTACTAGCCTTCCGCACTCCGCGAGGTCAGTATGCACCAACAAGACTCAATTTTGGTTTGTCCAATGCACCCCCAGTTTTCGCAAGGACAATGGAAATGGTGTTGTCTCACCTCCTAGGTGATGCGTGTAGAGTCTTCTTGGACGATGTCTTAATACTGGGGGAAACATTAAAAGAACATTTCGGTAACTTAGAGAAGGTTTTCCAATCTTTTAGAAAGAATAAGATAAAGATCAAACTTGCTAAATGTAAGTTTCTACGAAACAGCCTCCTTTTTCTGGGTTTTAAAATTTCCCAAGACGGAATCTCACCTGACCCCATAAAACTCCAGACTCTTACTACATTCAAACCCCCTACTAACGTAGCAGAAACCAGATCTTTGCTTGGTTTCCTGAACTACTTTAATCACTTGATAGACTCCTACTCAGTCCTTGCCAAGCCTATAACAAAACTGCTACAAAAGAATGCAACATTTTTCTGGGGACCAGAGCAACAAAGAGCTTTTCTTATCTTAAAAGATAAGTTGTTACTCCAACCCCAATTAAGATTCCCTGATTACTCCAAGGAATTTTATATCAACACTGATGCCTCTAACCTAGGGCTCGGTGCTGTCCTATACCAATTAGACGAGAATGGCAAAGAGAAGCCACTATCCTTCATTTCCAGAGCACTAAACAAATCCGAGGCTAATTACAAAACTATTGAGCAAGAAGCATTGGCTATAGTCTTTGCGTTGCAAAAATTTAAGAATACGGTATTCGGTTATCCGCTTACAATTATCACGGATAACCAACCGTTGATTCACCTCATACGTCATAAACAACTTACAGGACGTTTAGAAAGATGGAACTTATTCATAGCGCATTTTAATCCAACAATCATTTACAAACAGGGCAAACTAAATATTATTCCTGACTATTTAAGTAGAAATCCTCCTCCTTGCTCTTATTCTTTTGCACAAAATACCGTACTCCTTACTGGAACTATCCCTTTGACTAAAGAAAATATAGTAAATGAACAAAAGATATGTAAACGCCTTAAAACCCTCTATGAATATGCAAAACCCTCATTTCTCATAACAAACCACTTTCCGAAAAAGACACTCTTGCTGACACTTACCCCCATGTTTTAATCGATGACATTTTACATTATGCAACACAGTCTGGACGTTTCCTTATCCAAGTACCAGACACATTAATCCACTCCGTCATCGAACACTCCCATGCTTCCTTAGCAGCGGGACACTGCGGAACGCAGAGAACCGAATTTAGAATTAGAGAAAGATACATTTTCCCCAAATTACATACACTTACCAATGATTATTGTACTACATGTCCTTCCTGCCAAAACATTAAAGGTAATACTCCCAAAAACGCCCCCATAAAAGCATACCCCCTCCCCTATGAACCTTTTTCCAGAGTCCACCTAGACATTTTAGGACCTTTACCACAATGCAAAATTACACAATATAAATATATCCTTTGCATGAAAGACTCTCTTACTAGGTATGTTGAACTTGTCCCCCTAAAACAACATACTACCAAAGACATTGCACAGGCTATCCTAGAGAGGATAATCTGTCGCCATTCTACTCCAGAAGTAATTATTTCCGATAGGGCACCGGAGCTGACCTCCCAACTTTTTAAAGAGATATGTGCCCAATGGCGTATTAAGGCAGTTAACATAGAAATGCGACATGCCCAGAGTAATGCATTAGTTGAAAAAGAAAATCATAAGATAAGCAATTATCTACGACACTATGTTAATACCAATCATAACGACTGGGGTCAATACATCCCATTCACATAAACTGCCATAAACTCAACCTATCATTCCGCCATTGGTACTTCCCCACACTTCCTCCTTTACACTTACAATAAACGACTTCCTTGGGACCTTCCAAACTATTCCTCCCCTTTTACTTCTACACAACCACCCCGTAAGTACATAAATGATTATGTTGATGAAATAGCCGAGCGAGCCCACTTAATTAGAGACCAAGCTCGAGAACATTTACAAGCAGAAACAGAAAAGCAAATCCTAAAACAACTACCAAAATCTTGTACTATCCAAATGAAAATAGGCGATTTAGTTCACATCTTGAACGTCCTAAAGCCTAAACAAACCCCCAAACTTGCCCAAAAATGGACAGGTCCTTATAGAATCCTACAGTTTGTTCCTTATAACAAACTGTTACTCCAATGTCTCGATTCTTCAAAATCTTTCATTGTCCACAGGGATAACGTAAAAATATCTAAAGTTACAAATAATTTCCAACCCCTTTCCCACCAACAACCCCACGGCGACCTACATACAAAAACAAGACCTCCTCCAAAACAAATTCAACAAATTACAATTCCCCAACAAACCATACGAAACATACCACATACCATATACGCTCCACCAAACACAATATTCCCAACACAAACCCAACAACGACCACAAAGTCAACCACCGACTACACCAACAACTCCTTTACACATACCTTCCCTACACCGACAAAATTTACAACAAAGACAGTTATTCCCACATGAAGAAACTGCATCACCAGAACAAATTTCTCCAACACCATACAGACCTCCTTTGCTACAAAGACAACAAATACCACCGGAAGAGCCCACTTCCCATGAAGCATCCTCCCATGCACATATAAGATCACCTACAAGAGATTTCCAAATCTTACCTTCCCCTCCAAAATTACAACCTTTACAAAGACTTACATCACCACCACCACTCCTTCCTAGATTTTCCTTAGACGAACCTCCAACCTTACCCCCTAGAGCTCCTTCTCAAGAAACAGTCCAACCACAACCCACTCCTTTAGCAGAAATATCTCCCCCCACCCCTCCAGACATCAGGGTGAATGATCCATCCTACAGACCTTCCTTAACATTCAGAAACCCTGACATCCCACACCCCATGCAATTACGAAACAGACAACAACCTGCTACTATTATGAGAGGACAAAGAGAATATCTTTTACCTCCTAAACAAACTTTTCCTGCAGGTAGAGGTCATCCACCTCCAAGACCTCCCCCACCAACTTAAAATTTTTTATTTTCTTTCTATCCCCCAGGGGAACATCACATATTTGAAAACATATGTGAAACATAATAACATCTTTGAAACAAACAACATCAAAGACATTATTTTTAAGAAACTATCTCCAACATTTCTAAAGATGTAAATTAAAAATTAAAACCAGAAAATTTTAAAGACAAAGAAACATTAATTAAAAACTTTATGAACTAGTTAAATTATATCTTAAACATTAACAACATAATCAAATTTAATATTTTTCATTTATTTAATAACTTAAATATTAACAACATAATGAAATTCAATTTTAATTTTTCTATTATATTTTAAATACCAACAACATAATCAAGTTTAATATTTTTCATTTATTTTGTAACCTAAATATTAACAACATAATCAAATGCATTTTTAATTTTTCTATTATATCTTAAATACCAACAACATAATCACCCCAAAAGGAAATTTACCATAACATAACAATTGCATTCCCAAATCACAATTCTCACATCCATTCTACACTTTAAAATCAACACTATCTACGTATCCTAATTTAAAATCCATTTACATCGATCCCAGTACTCTAACATCGAAAATAAGATAATTCATTTGAAAAACATATTCTTTTTCCCCCGAGCCGGGTCTATTTTGCAATATCATATTCATTCAATTGCAAATATACCATCTTCATTAAAAATATTTAAATAATTTTAATTCAAATGATCCGCATTCTCTTTATTTTCGAATTTTCAAAAACCAACGTGTTCAATTTGATACCAAAGCCATTTTTGAATAGGGGCTGTTTTCAGCCAGAATCTCAAGTTTGATAATAAAATTAATTCATAAATAACGATGGTTATAATGCACACTCAATAAAGTAAATTAAATAATAATTTAATTAATAACCAAAAGTCCATTCGAGAACAGTTTTAAAGGATTGAGGAAAAACACGATAAAATAGCAGTATTCCGAAAAATGGCCGCAGAGAACATTATCAGCCACTATTTCCTCTTCAACATTTTTGAATTTTTAAAATAATTAAATTAATCTGCATTGTACAAACTTTATTAATATACCATTTTTTTCGTCCTTTAAAAACGAATTCATCGAGCTTATTCCCAAAAAAATCAACTAAACTTTAAAGAATATTGAAAAAATTAATAATAATTTTTTTCAATGGCTGGAAAAACTAAGCCGATTCAAAACGTTTCAACTTTTGATAAGATTCTGGGATTTCTCTTTGATTTTCGTTCTCTGTTATCCTTTAATTTTTTTTCTTCTCTAACATGTATATAAGTTTAAATGGATTACATTTTAATGTTCTTAAAATTTTTTTATCACTTATTCTAATGATGTAAATCAAAAGATTTTTTTTTTAACATAAAGAAAATAATACTTCCTCATATTCTCTTTGTGCACCGAAAGCTACAAGCCAGCCATAATTTCCATCTTCGCAAATTAGTTTTTTTTCAAATAATTAAATCAAATTTCATTTACTAGCGTTATTTATATACCATTTTTTTAACTTTTTAAAACGGATCCTTCGAGGTTACTATTTGCATTTTTCTTTAAGTTTTTATTGATTTTTGGTTAATAAGCGAAAGAAGGCTTTCGTTATCTACGAATGCAGTTCAGCCATATTTTTCTTTGTTTAATTTTTTTTCACAATTCATGTTCCAACATTTGGAGAAAATTTGCAACTAATTTTCTAACTAATTTTTTTTTTCTTAATAACAATAAACGTTTATTTTTTTTATTTAACTTTGAACAAAGTACGAATATATTTTTTAATCCTTCACGCATATCAATTTCTGTTTTCTTTAAAAGAATTTAATTTTTGGAAATTTCCATGAAATCTAAACCTTTTGGATTCGTCTTCAGCCACGAGTTATAAAATTCAGTTGGCGTTTTGAGATGAACGGTGGAAGGCAGTTTTATTTTGTGAATTTATTTTGGAAAAGTGAAAGTGTTACGAAATTTTAAAATTCGGGAGGAATAAAGTGAAAAAAAATAATCTTTCATTTTCATTTTTTTTTGTGCTATATATAAAAGTAATTACAGTGTTGGTACCGTCCTTTTTTTATTAAACCGATTCTAATTTTAGTACGTCATTCATTTTTATTTTTTTTTTTTTTTGCATGAGTAATGAATGCATGTGCGTGTGTGTGTGCACGTGTTTGTAGATACAAACCGGCAGCTAACGAGACCTAACCTATTCTAGAGAAAGCATAAATAATAATAATAATAACAATAATTATATATAACCAATTTATATAAAATTAATAATAATAATTATAATATAATTAAATAATAATAAAATATATTACTAATTATAATAATAATAAATTAATAATAATATAATTATTATAATAATTTATAATAATAATTAATTATATTAATAATTATAATAATAATATAATAATAATAATAATAATAATATAATAATAATAATATAATAATAAATAATAATAATAATATAATTAGTAAATATAATTATAATTATAATTATAATTATAATTATAAATTATAATTATAATTATAATAATAATAATATTAATAATAATGAATAATAATATAATACTAATAATAAATAATAATACTAATAATATAATAATACTAATAATACTAATACTAAAATAATAATAATAATAATAAATAATAATAATAATAATAATATCTCTCTCTT
>JABUQX010107426.1:15000-20000 GCA_015478945.1 Trachelipus rathkii
AATGAAATAAATTTAAATGTTTAAAATTTTACATTTTTAAAATCCAAAATCGTAATTTTCTTTTTCCTTGAAATTTCTAGCCACCATGAATGAAACATCCGGTTGTTGTTAACTCCAGCAACGCAGGTCCAACGTTCGAATCCCGCTGACGAAGAGTAAAATCTTCTGTGACTCATTCATTTATTTATATACATATATATATGTTAATGAATGAGTCTGAAAAGATTTTACTCTTCGTCAACAGGATGGTTTGCTTGTCAGTGCCACTATTGTCCGATCAGACATAAATGTTTTTAAAGCCCCGGTTTTCTCATCCCATAAATGCTGAGTACTCAAAGGCCTGATATATATATATATATACCCTATATATATATATATATATATATATATATATATATATATACTATATATATATATATATATATATATATATATATATATATATATATATATATATATATATATATATATAGAACTTTATAACTTTATATATACTTACTATATATATGTATATATATATATACTGCCTTTATTTTCTTTATATACTATATATATATATATGTGGTGAAAGGATAGGGGTGCATGGAATCTATTTTTTATTCTTGGGGGTGCGCCACTAAAAAAAGATTGGGAACCACTGATCTACATGATCGTTACAACATTTTTTCCAGCTCTAAATTCATTTTGATTTTAATTTAAAATTTTTGATATAATAAAAAAAAAAAAAATCATAATTTTACTAAATCTTTACTCTAAATGAAATCCGTTCTAATAAATTTAAATCATAGTGCTCTATTTCTTTTACATTAGGCGAAAAAAACATTTATAGCATTTGTAAGAACTTAGTGCTTTCAGTTTTCTTTTTTAGTCCCTTCTTTGGTTTCCCTCACATCTTCCTATCCCTAAATGGTTTGTATCTGACATTTCACACACAATTATATATATATATATATATATATATATATATATATATATATATATATATATATATATATATATATATATATATATATATATATATATATATTACGAGGAAAAGTGTCTCTATTATATATATATATATATATATATATATATATATATATATATATATATAAATATATATATATATATATATATATATATATATATATATATATATAAATATATATATATATATATATATATATATATATATATATATATATATATATATAATATCTTATATCCGGAACTATCATATCCGAGATCCACATCACCATTGACATTCTTATGCATTCACTTTGCCATCCCGCGGGCGGGATGGTGGTGCGTTGACCTCCCTCGTTTCACCCCTCTCCTCCATCCCTCTCTATCTCCCGCCAACACCCTACCCTCTTCCTCCCTCATCCCTCCCTCCTCCAGCATCTCCTTTATTCCATCCATCCACCTCCTTCTTGGTCTCCCCCTTCCTCTCCTTCCTATCCCCTCCGCCTCCCAAACTCTTCTAACCACTCTCTCTGTTCCTCCATTCTCACTAAATGCCCATACCATCTTAACATTCCCTTCTCCGCTCTTCCCACCAGACCATTCCTCCAATCACATCTCTCCCTCACCACCCTATTCCTAATCCTCTCCCTTACAAACCGCTCTCAACCCCTTCATCTCAAATACTTCCAACTTTTTACTCGACCTGGCATTCAACCCCCACGTTTCACACCCGTACAATACCGCTGGTACACAGATTTTCTCAAACATACTTATCTTGACTTTCTGTGATAGATCCCCCCCTTTCCATATTTCTCTCAGACCACTCAAAGCTCTCATTCCTTCACCTATTCTATGCTCTATCTCCTCCTTCATCCCTCCCCCCTTACCCAACTCCATCCCTAAATATCTAAAAACCTTTACTTCTTCCAATACTACACCCCCTACTCTAACCTCTAACACCTCCTCCTCTACACTCTCCTCCTCCTCAAACACTAACACTTTACTCTTACCTGGATTTATTTTAAGCCCCTTTTGTCCACACATTCTCTCAAACTCCCTCACCAAATACCTCAACCCTTCCGCGCTCTTCGCCACTAGGGCAGTATCATCCGCAAACAGTATCATGTTCACTTCCCTTCTATCATTCCCATTCATCAATTCCACCCCCCTCCCCTCCCTCACCATTCCTCTGCAAACACTCTCCATAAACAGATTGAATAGCCACGGCGACATTACACACCCCTGCCTCAATCCACACACCATCCCAAACATCTCACTCTCCCCTCCTAACACTCTCACACACATTCTACTATTCCTATAAAAAGCCCTAATACCTTTCCCTAATTTACCCCCCACTCCATTTTCCTCCAACACCCTCCATAATTCACCCCTATTCACTCTATCATATGCTTTCTCTAAATCTAAAAAACACCCATACACTTTCCCTTTCCTCTCTATACTTTTCTCCACAAGCATCTTTAATGTAAACACTTGATCCACACACCCTCTTCCCTCCCTAAACCCTCCTTGTTCTTCCCCCATTCTCCCCTCCGTTAAACCTCTTACTCTCTCAATCAGTATTCTTCCGTACACTTTCCCTACCACACTTAAAAGACATATACCTCTATAATTTCCACATTCCATCCTATCCCCTTATACAGGGGAACCAAACAACCATCTTCCCAATCCTGTGGTACCTCACCACTCCTCCAACATATATTATATAACCTATGCAGCCATTCCTCCACCCCTATACCTCCCTTCTGCAACATTTCCATTCTCACACCATCCAGACCTGCGGACTTCCCTTTCTTTCCTTTATTCACAGCCCTAATAATTTCCTCCATTTGTATTTCATCCTCCCCCTCCCTCCCCACTTCATTCCCCATCCTCACCTCTTGCACTTCTTCCTCCCCTACCCCCCCCCCTTCATTCAATAGTCCACTAAAATACTCCCCCCACCTCTTCCTCACCCTATCCTCTCCTCCTATCCACTCCCCATCTCCTCCCTTAATCCTCTCCCCCAACCCCTCCTTCTTCTTCCTTTTTTTATTAACTTCTTTCCAAAACATCTTACTCCCCGATTCAAACTTTTCCGTCACTCTTCTACACCATTCCCCTTTTGCTCTTCTCTTCGCCCTCTCCACCGCTCTCTTTGCTTCCACTCTAATCCTTCTATATTCCTCCCAACTATCTTCTCTCCTACTTCCCAACCATTTCACATAGGCCTCCTTTTTCCTTTTTACCACCTCACTCACCTCCTCACTCCACCATTCACTCCCTTTCCTTCTGCTTGCACCCACCCTTTACATACCCTTCTAGCTTCTTCACATATTGCCTCTCTAAATCTCTTCCACTCCCCCTCCACCTCCCCAATTCCCGTCCCTCTCACGTTTCTCCACCTGTCCTCCATACCTCTCCTAAACTCCCTCCCACACACTATCTCCTCCAATTTTTCCACCTTTATCACTTCCACTCTCCTCTTTTCTCCCCTCTCCCTAACCATCACCTCTCCTCCACCTTATCCTGGCAACTTCCAGTAATTGATCGATATCCCCCGCCTCTAAATACATTTGTCTAATAATCTATCTCCTATCCTTCCCATTTGCCACACATAATCTAGTAGCTTCCCCATGTCTCACTCTTCCGTAACATGATTCTTCATGACCACGTATTCCCCACTATCATTCTTCTTTCGACACACAACTCTATCAGACTTTCTCAATTAGCATCCTCTCCCCTACCCCAAAAGGTCCTATTATTCTTCCCACCCCCTCCCTTCCCACTCCTGCATTCAAATCTCCCAATAGACAAATTTTTTCATTTACCCCAAAACTTTCCCAACACTCATTCAGCTCCTCCCAAAATCTTTCTCTCTCCTCCTCCCTCGCTCCATTCACTGGTGCGTACGCACATACAAAAACCCACATTTCCCCCCCGAATTTCACTTTTACCCACATAATCCTAGAACTCACCTGGTTACACAATCTCACCTTATCCCACATCTCTTTCCTCATAACTATTCCCACCCCTTCCCTCGCCCTCACTCTCTCGTTCACCCCCGAAATCATACCCTTGTATTCTCCAAAATTCATCTCCCTCTTTCCTTTCAACTTAGTTTCTGTTATCCCTAGCACATCCAACCTTTTTTCCTCAAACATCAACCCTACTTCCTCCCTCTTCAAATCCTCGTTTACCCCTCTCACATTCATACACCCCACCCTAATTACCACTCTCCTCCCCATCTTTCCCTATTTCTATAGATAACTCAATCAGGCTGTACGCTTTATGGGAACCCCCACCCTTGGTAATTCCCAACACCAAGGGCTACCACCCCGCTCACCAACCCACAATACCAACAACAAAATACGTTAAAACAATATAAGACACAATAAAAGGTTAATTACTTAAAAACTCCATACAATATAAAATATATAAATATAAAAATATAAAAATATAAAAATATAAAAGGTTAAACCCTACACTCCCTCAATTTACACTATATACCCCCGCTAAAACTTTATTTATTTACTAAAAACTCTGTTTAATTATTTAAAACACGCACACACAGTATCACAATATATTTAGGTTACACAATATATTTAGGTTACTATCAATGTTTGACGTTTGAGGTAATTTTCTGGAAGTCCTTTTCAATATACAGTATGATAAATATATATCAGAGCGGTGTAGCACAGGAGGCCGGGCCTCCTCTAAAAAAATAAAAGCAAATAAAAGCAACCAACGTAAGAAAATAATTCAAATTACTATTTATTACTGTTAAAATAATGTTTATATTATTATACTAGGACGCTAATTTTAAATTAAAATCATTTATTTTCTTCCGAAACATTATTTTTAATAAATATCATTGACTGGAGGAATTTCGATTTGTGCCTCCGTAAAGAGCATAATTATAATGCTTTCAAAACACTGGTTGTCATGTCAACGTAAAAGGAACCGTATTTTTATTTTGTCTATTTTGAGGATTCCAGAAGACCTTTGAAAAACTTCATAAAATAACTCCTCAAAATTGAAGCAACCAGCTACTC
>JABUQX010107426.1:30000-44573 GCA_015478945.1 Trachelipus rathkii
ATCAAAGCACTAAACAGAAGAATATACCAAAGAAGATACCACGATATGAAACAGATGAGGAAAGTAGCTCAGAGAGGGCAACAAGTGACCCATTTGATGTGACGAATGAGCACAGCAGCAACAGGCAAAAGAGGAAGAATAAGAAAAGGAGAAGGAGGGCGGAAAGAAAATACACCTACGATGGAAGTTCTACAGCGGAAGATGAAATAGAAGAAGCTGAGAGTGAAGTGGACCAGGGAGGGAAAAAATGGCTCAAAAGGTTAATAGAATTGGAAGAGTCAGGTGTGGAACATACTAAAGCAGTGAGTAAGATATTTATTGTTTTGGCCGGTGAGATGGTGGAGGTGATGAAGTCATTTAGGAGGAGTAATATAAAGGCTGTGAAACCTTTAAAGTATGGGAAAGAAAAAGTTCAAAAGTTTGAGGCATTTATAGAGGATTACGAACGATATGCCAAGGAACAATTGGGTAAAGACAAAAGTCGTTGGGCAGTGGAACTCAGAAATTTCTTAGAAGGTCCCGTACTAAGGACATATTATAGTATATACAGGGCTAAGGTCAAATATACCACCATAGTTGCTAGATTAAAAAGCTGGTGCAAGGAGGAAAAAGAAACCGAGCAGATAGATTTGCAAAAAGAGTTTTGGAGGTTAGAGATGCGGAAAAATGAAAAAGTGGCTGAATTTGCGTTAAGGGTGCAAACCACTTACGAGGCAGCCACTAAAGAGGAAGATAGGGACAAACAAATATTGAAGAAACAATTTTTGAATTGTCTCCCGAAAAAGATGGCAAGGAGATTTAGAATAAGGATGGGAAATGAGAAAGAAAGCCTTAAAGTAAGATGGAAAGATGTGCTTAAATGGGCGCAGGAGGAGGATGACCTGGATGATGATGAGGAGGAATCTAGGGATGAAGGGATACCAATATGGGCCACACTAAATGGAGAACAAAACACAAAAGGGACATACGCAGAAAAAGTGCGCTATGGAAGGCCAGTGTATCAGCAGAAAACGAATACAAGGGAATACACCAGGCAAAATAATGAAAGATATAATACTGAGGTAAAAAGATGTTACTGGTGCAACAGGGTAGGACATTTTAAAAGAGAATGTCGAAAATATAATGGGTGGTGCCTGGGATGTGGGAGTAATGAACATCGAACTGCGGAATGTGGATCAAGAAGAGGGCCCAGACAACAAGAACAAGGTTATAGAAGACAAGATCAACAGGATATGGGTGGCCAAAGGCAGAACGAGAGGAAACCCATTGAAAAGAAATGCTTTTTATGCAACCAAATGGGACATTGGAGGGATACTTGTCCACTTCAGGAAGACATAAACGAATTAATAAGGGTACGAAAACAACCAAATTCGGGAAACGAGGTAGCTCCGCCGACCCCGGGAACGAGCAGGAGCGACACCCCCAAGTAAACCACTGTTTAAAAACCAGCCCCGGCTATTCAAGTTGATACAGTATTGGATCCAGAAGCAGAGGAGTTTATAAGCAGGAAACCTCAGGAAAATAGGAATGCCTTACCACAACGAACACCAAAAGGGAGAGGAACAAGCACAGTAAATTCAACAACTGGTATATACCATGCTATCAGTAGGACAACCATTGAAGGTAAGCAAGGCATTAATATTACTCCTTTGTTGAAATTTGTTATAAAATTAAATAATGTAGAAATGACAGCCATTATTGATTCAGGTTCGCAATATTGCATCATAGGCCAGGAACAGTTCAGAAGGATCCAGAATCCCGAAGTTTTAGAAAAGGTAATGAGGTTACGAGGAGTAGGTGACCCTCAAATGGTTGTGGAATCCCACCAAACAGCAAGATTAAGGGTTTCAATTGAGGATATCAATTATGGTACAGCAGATTTCATTGTGGTTGAAAGGCTAAAAGAAGGTACGATTTTAGGAATGCCATTTTTGATACAGAATAAAATTAAAATTGACGTAGGGAATGGTTCACTCACAAGGCATGGTGACCAAGACACAAAGGAACAGGTCTACCTTTCAGAGAAGTCTGGGAATTGTGTAAGGACTGTAATATCCTTGCCAGTGTATACTACGGAAGAAGTGGAAATTACAATAAATGATTGGGTTCCAGTAAAAGCTACTTGGACTTCAAACCAGATTAAGCCCAGAGAAGGAAGATATTATGATATGAAACCAGAAGAACTATTGGTCGAAGGAGAGGAAAATAATCGAAGAGGGTATAATAAACGATTCAAATTATTACCAGGATTGGTAAAATGGAATACCAAAGAAGGTACTATACTAATCAGGAAACTTATACCTGGACAACTAAAATTTGGGAAAAGAGAAAAAATAGGAATAGCCCATCTAATACTGGATGAAGAGGACCTCCAAAAATATGACAATAGAGGATATACGATAAACACACTAGTACAAGGAACAGGAAGACAAGGAACCATTGAAGAGGAATGGACAAAGGAAAAATTAGGAAAAGAAATCACATTTATGGAGGAATTAACACAAGAACAACGAAAAGAAATAATAGAAGTATTATACAGGCAAAAAGGTGTATTTAGCAAGAATGACTCAGATGTGACAACAACGTCGATGACACCATATAGGATTCGGTTACACGATTATACCCCAATCTACCAAAGGGCAAGAAGATTTGATCAAAGGACAAATGAAGAAATTGAAAAACAGGTTCAGAATGTCTAAAGGATATTGTGGAGCCATGTGCCGCCGAATGGAGCTCCCCAGTAGTACCTGTTAGGAAGAAGGATGGGACACTTCGTCTATGCATAGACTATAGGCGCATAAACAAAGTAACAGAAGCAGATAGGTTCCCAATGGCCAACATTTCAGAAACAATCTTTTCGTGTCATGGGGTGGAATATTATTCATGTTTGGATTTGGTCAAAGGATACTATCAGATGAAATTAGAAGAGGATAGTAAGGACTTCACTGCATTTTCTACCGTTAGTGGCCAATACAGATTCAAAAGGCTGAGTTTCGGGCTAAAAAATGGACCAGCAGCATTCCAGAGGGAGATGCAGAGGATATTAACAGGATTCAGCCGAGACAAGGTGGTGGTATATGTGGATGATGTCCTCCTGATATCAAAGGATTTTAAAGAACACTTACTGCTGATCGAACAGGTCCTACAACGGTTCTCCGAAACCAACGTCAAAATTAAAATCAGCAAGTGTAGCTGGGTTCAAAAGGAAATTAAATTTTTAGGACATATTCTCAGTAGGACTGGAATAAGGAAGCTCCCAGAATTTATGGATCAGGTGGACAAGTTGGAAAGACCAAATAACATAGGAGAACTCAGGCGGTACCTAGGAATGATTAACTTCCAGCGTAAGTTTATTAAAAACTGTTCAGGAGTGGCAGCACCCCTTAGTGCTCTGACAGGAGGAAAAAGGAAGGATAAGATCGAATGGACAGAAGAAAGGATTCAGGCTTTCGAAAACTTAAAGAGATTGATGAAAGAATCTGTAGAGTTGGCATTTCCGGATTTCACAGAAGGTAGCCCAAAATTAGAGCTTTATGTAGACGCCAGTGGATTTGGTATGGGTGCAGGTCTATGTCAGCAACAAGGAAAGGAAAAAAGAGTAATAGCTTATAACTCTCATTCATTCGATGCGTGTGAAAGAAGAGCATCCACCATAGAGAGGGAATTGTTGGCTATCAGGTGGGGAATCAAGAGTTTCCGTCCGTTTTTGTTGGGTCAGGAGTTTATATTTTATACACAGATCACCGCCCACTAGTGTACCTCCACACAATGAAGTTAGTAGATAGTAAGTTGGCTCGTGTCTTGGACGATTTAAGCGAGTACAGCTTCCAAATCCATTATTTTCCGGGAAAGGAAAACATCTTTGCTGATACATGGTCTCGTTGTCAAAGGAAACAAGAGGAAGAAACCGATGTCATAAATCTAGAGGCCCTACCAAGAGGTTTAGAAGTAATAAGGGTGGTACCAGGAGGTGCTGATTCCTTGTTTTTGAGCTTGCAGGAAGTTTTAAAAAGGGAACAATTACAGAAGAAGGACCACCAAGAATTAAGGAAATTCCTACTAGAAGTTTTGATAAACAACAGGAAGATGTATGGGTTAGATAAACAACCCAAATCACTCAAATATTTAAAAACCATCAGTATTTCAGGAAGGGAACCAATCCCAGAGGTATTACTGGCAGCTAGTGATGAGTTCAACTTGAAGATCTGGCTGCATCACGGGACTTGTTGTTCAGTTGTATATATGGGACCCAAAGCAAGGAAACGAGAAGATTTAAAAAACATTCACATTCAGGTATTAGGAGGTACCCATTTCAATCCATTAAGAGATAATGGTACGTTCCAGATTAATAAGGATAATACGATAGTAGATGAATTAGCAATCGAAGATCAAGAGGTACCATCTGAGGAAGAAAATGAAGGATTCATGGACAGTGAAGAAAGTGAGGCAGAAAACTTATTAGAACACCCACCAGAAGAAGGACTAGGGGTAAATCTATTAATGAAGGAAAGAGGACACCAGTCTCGGTTAAGCTGCAACCACAAGTTATCAGGAGTTGCATGGCAAGACATTTCCATTGGCGAAACATCTAGGTGTGCCTTTTTAGACACAGGATCTGTCATTAGTTTGGTCCAGGAAACTGTCATCAGGGAGTTAGAACCATTTGGACTTATTTTGAGGAAATGGAGTGTGGACATCACATTAAATGGGATCACCACCAAAATTGTTGAATGCACCACAGCAGTAGCTATCAGGATAGATACACGCTACAGAAAAACAGTATTACCATTGGTAGTTGTTAAGGATGGGTTCATTCCGGCATGTTTTCTTTTGGGAATGAATTACTTGGTGGAAACAGAAGCGATTCTGGACTTTGGAGAGGGCATCATCGCACATGGGGATGATGAGGATTCAGTTAGTGATGGTTTTCTTGTTAATGTGTATAATGTAATGGCGTGTGATAATAATAGGATTGACATAACATTGGACGAAATAGAGTGACTAATTACAGGAAAGATCTAAGGTGATAAAGGAATTGAAGAACGGGTTAAGAAAAAAAAACAAATTCTTAAAACGGATGTGTCTTTAAAGGAATTTTTTATAGATATAAGGAGGATCTATTAATGAACGATGCTATATTAGTTAAAAGGATGAAGAATGACAAGTTGTGTGCAGTAATAGGATTTAAACAGATGGTCAGCATTTGTGTAGTAATACACCGAAACATGGCACACATAGGACAAGGAAAACTAACAGACTTGATGGCAAGGTACGTATGGCATCCAAAAGGTCATACTATAATCCAGGAGGTGTGCAGGACATGTCCCACTTGTCAGCTAAATAAGGTAGATCACAAGGTAATATTCCCACCAGTTTGGAAAATCCAAGTTGCTAATCCCTTTGAGTTAGTGGCAATTGATGTAATGGCCATGCCAAAAACAAGGAGAGGAAATGTTGCTTGTTTAGTGGCTGTGGACCACTGCAGCAAAATGGGTCTCAGTCAGACCGCTAAAGGAAAAATTCAAGCAGAAGTGTAGACGGGGCATTGAAGATCAGAATGTTACCAACATCTTGGCCCCATAAGAGGTTTTTTAACAGGATAAGTGGTGGAATTCAGAAGTAAGCAGGTTTAGAGGACATGCCTCAAAAGGTAGTAGCGACCATAGATCGATATATTCAGCAGTCCTTATAAGCCATCTTCAAACGGGGCAGTAGAGCGCACAAACCGTACGTTTGCAGAGTTCCTGAAGAACATAGTGACAAAGGACCAGGAGTGGGATGACTGCTTACCCAGGGTGGTTATAATTTATAACAACACAAAACACTCAGAACTTGGAATGACACCAGCCGAAAAACTATTAACCCAAACACATAAGGAGGGAAAGGTATTACCGATCTCTATGGAGGAGCAAAGCAAATGGAAGGAAGGACACCCAAACTGGCTTCCCTATGCAGTAGGAGTTAAGGTCAAAAGGAAGATTATTTCGGCAGATCGGTCCTGTAGAAGAAAAAACTTTGTGAAAGATATGAGGCCTTCACGGTTTGTCAAAGTCATAGCCGGGAGGAATGACTTTACGATGTTGAGGGTCCAGGTAAAAATATGAGGGTCCCACTATGCCATTTAAAAGTATGGCAGACCCACGCAGATTTACATCAGGCAGTATTTTGAGATAGCCAAAGTTGAAGCCTATTCACAAAATGAATATAGGGTTGAAATAACAACAGAGGATGAAATGGAGGAGGCATCAGCAGGTATCATGTACAGTACACTCCCCAATGAAGTACAAAAGAAAAGAAAGGGTAGGACAGAAATCAAGGAAACATGGGACCTTCTACAATTGGCCATTGGTAAACCAAGCCATAAAAGAGATACAGGGACTCAAACGGAGTATTTAGGAGAGGCTAAGGCGACACAAACAGAGGTAGATCCTATGCCATCTCCTATAGACACTAGTGATCTCTTGGATTGGGTCGATTCAGCACCAGAGGATGCAACTTCAGATACGGAATTCGACTTACAGGGGTTTGAAAGGGAGTTAAGGTTTCCAAATGACAGTTACACCATAGGTATAACCGTTTCAGACGCTACTGAAGAAGAAGAGGAGGTTCTAGGTAGTATAACTCCGGTACATGATGAGGATATACAGGTAAATAATCATGTCACAAGTAATTTAAATATTCCTTTTTATAATTTCAGATCCATTCATGAGGAACTAAGGGAAGTTGGTGAGGATCCTGAACAAATGATGTTGGCTGATAGATCGGAAGGACAAGGAAGAACCCAACAAGGATCGGAGATTGAACATCGGCCAATGACACGGTCAAGAGGGTCAGCTCCAGATCTTCCGAATGTACAAAAAAGGGTATTGGAGTATGAAAGGAGGGCTGAGGAGAGAAGGGCGTCTAGTGGAAACTAGGTTAGTTTATTACTCTTGTTTATATTATTATTGAATCTTGTTTATTATTGTTTGTTTTATGGGATGTTTTCCCTTCTTTAAAGATTGGGTTTCCAATCTTGAAGGGGTGAGTAGTGTCATGAGTCTAGTGACTCATGGCATCTATTTTGATCAACCTTCCATTCTTTTTACGAAGCAGAAAAGTGTCCAGGTTAAAGGAAAAACTTATTGTTTTCTCAAAAGAAGTTCAGGTAAACAGTTGTGTTGAATTCCAGCTTAAAGTGTCTAAGGATTTATTACAAATTGTGATTGCCGACTTTATAAGGATTTTTACTAAGTTGTTATTAGCAGCTTTCCAAGGATTATTTACGAGCTGTGATTCCAGCTTTATAAAGGACAAATTCTCCCAAAAAATTGGTATGTATAGTTAAATATAAAGCGATGTTTATGATGGTTTAAAATCTAAAAGTAGGAATAGGATTTATGAGTTGCTGTTTAGATTTAACGAAATAACGTTTAAGTTTAATTAAAATATATCAGTGTTAAAGTGTAAAGTGTGGAGAATTAGATACTAGGGAACATTGTTAGAAACGAGGAATTACCAAAGAGTATTTTAAAATCTATATATGGGATCTTTTTGGTTTGAAGGACAATGAAAACTGTATTTGGAATTGATATGATAAAGGAAAGTTTAGAGTAAGAATGACATGGTAATCTATAGGAAAAGATAGTCAAAGGGATTTAAAGGAGGAATCGAATATATATAATGTATGTGTGTGTGTATGTGTGTGTGGGTATTGATACGTACATAGTTAAAAACACATATAAAGGTAAAATGAGGACCTTTTAAGATGTGAGAGGCCCACATTTGAGAAGGGGGCGCACATACAATTTGGTTTACAGTTTCTGCGATCGAAGGATAGGTTAAATTTCAAATATTATATTATTATTATTATTAATTTATTATTATTATTATATTAATTCTTATTATTATTATATTTATTATTATTATCTATTTAATTAATTAGATTATTCTTTCCTATTTTTCTTATTAAATCATTACTTTTATTAGTAGTTTATTATTATATTATTATATCTTATTGCTATTTTTTATTATTATCAAGTATTTCGGGGTTCATGAGCATGTGAGTGTGTATCATATTACTCATCGAGTAGTTAATGCTTAAATATTAGGTTAACTGAATCGAAGTGCTAGGTTATGTACTTGAGTTCGCTAAGCTTTATACCATATTAATTAGTTACGCAAGGTTTTGGGGGTATTATTATTATTATTATTATTCATTATTATGTAATTATTATTAATTATTATTAATTATTAATTATTATTATCTTATTATTTATTATTTAATATTATTATATTATTATATTTATATATTGGTAGACGGCTATTAATCGTTATTCCGATAGCGTGGATAACTGTTGGTTTTATTTTAAATTTATATTTTGCCAATGTAGTGAGCCCAATCAAAATTAATAGTTGGGTTTATTTATGATTTACAAGGGAGACGAGTTTTGGGACGATTTGGAGATCGAGTTTAGAGCCGAGCGTACAGCGAGTTCAAAGCTGAAGTCTAGGGAGCAACTCAAGAATTGGATCTGATTGGAGTTCAGACGCAAGGTAGAAGTTCGATAAGGTATCACGGCCGAGTATTACGGCCAAGGCCTGCATTGAATAGCCAACTGAAGCTTTCAGCTGAATCTTAGAGAGCCAAGTTAACCCTAGGTTAGCTACTGAGGTTATAAAAACAAACTACGGAAGATTCCCAAGGTCGAAAGGTCACACAGGTCGTGTGTCAGTGGATCAAGGTTATTCAAAGGAGTAAAGAGCACTTTCTTAAGGATCATTAGTCTGAAATAACGACACTAATAAAGGAAGTATTACTCTTGTAACTTTTATGAATAATTTAAACTGAAATTGTAAATAATAAATATAACCCGGGTTTACATTGTATTGTATATTTTGTTCAAACTGAATTTGTATATAATATTTAGCTTAGGTTAGTAATAGGGTGTATATAAAAGTTAAAACAGACATAGGTAGATAGGGTTAATATTGAACATACGTAATTATTCATACTATTTATTATATATAGAAAGAAAATCAACTTTCGTGTCTTTCAATCCCTTTTGTTCTTATTTCACTGTAACAGGAAAAGTCCTCTGTAAAGGAACGCAACCCTGCCTCCCTCGTTTGAAAAGGAGTGGCTTCATCAGCGCGTTTCATTCACCCAGATCACACATTTTATTTCAATAGGCCTATATATATATATGTATATATATATATTATTATTATATAGTATATATATTATATTATATATATATAATAGAATATTATTATATGATATAGTATAATATTATATATATATATATATTAGTATATATATTTTATATATATATGATATATATATATATATATAATATACTATATATATTATAATATATATATATAATTATATAATATATATATTTTATATAAATATAATATAGTATATATATATATATATATATATCACCTTTGTAATATTTAACGCTCATTGATAAATCCGATGTGGAAAATCTAAGTGGCTTGAAATTTACTTTTGAAAAATACAAAAAAATTATAATTTCTTATAGAGATATTACTATTAATAAAGTAAAGAGGACTGAAGATTTCATTGATGTACCTAATTTAAATCCGTCTACAGTTAAAGAGTACTTGCCTGAATTTTTAATGCCTTCCATTTCTTAGGAATCAACAAAATTGCTTCTCTAAAATTTTACTTCACCGATCCTTTATAATTGTTTGATTGAGCCCCTTTATATAGAAGATTGAAGGAATCAATTAAAATTTAATAAACAATAATTTCCCCCAGTATATTATAGAGATAAATCAGCTATGAAAAGAATGAAATTAAAAATAATTTGTTTACTAATAACACCAATAACATGAAAAACATTACATGTTATATTATCTAAAGTCTAGTAATATTAAACCGAAATGAAAGACAAATTGAAAACATTTTTTAACACGCTGACCGAAAACTGAAAAAGTTTGAATAAATAAGTACTAGAAGTACTGAAGTACCCGCTCCTGACTTTACAAGACCACAAAATTAATCAACTGTGACAAAATAATTATTTGCACCGCACTGCTGCCTGTGAAACTAGCATCAGCTTCTCGTACCAGAAGTCTCACACACACACACACACACACAAACACACACACACACACCACAACCACACACACACACACACACACACATAGCCATCAAACTGAGCCCTCATTTGCATTGTACTCACTGTCTCGCAGCAGCACCGCACGCCTCACCGCCCCCGTATCCACACTTGTCAAACTTAGCCCGTGATCAAGCATTCTCACTCTGCGTCTGAATTGCCGCCCCTCGCAAATGGACCGCACTCACACTCCATATAGAAACACATTATATATATGATATCTATATATACTATATTATATTTATATATATATAATATATATATATAAGATATCTATATAGTATATAGTATATTATATATATAGTATACTTACACCTCTAGTATAAATGTATATATATAATATATATTAATTATATATATATATATTATATTTATAATATAGTATATAGTATATAATATAGTATATTATATATGATATATTATATTATCTTATATAAATAATTATCTATATATATATATATATATATATATAATATTATATATATAATATATAATATATATATAATATATTATAGTATAATATATATGTATATATATTATATATATATATATATATATATAATTTATATAACTATATATATATATATATATAAATATATTATATATATTATTACTATAATATATATATTATTTTATGGAGCTCTAATTGTCTCTCTGTTTTAAAGTTAAAATAATCTTTTATGTAAGTATTGGACAACTTTCATATCCAGAAGTTAATTTTCAAAAGAAATTAACACAAACGATTTTCTGCAAAGTCAAGGGAAGCAAAAAAACAAAAAAAAAAAGAAACTGTGAAATTTAGAAAGAGAAGACAGGGTAAACTAATTAGGAGTCAAGAAAGGTTGAATGTAGCTATAGATAGGAGTAGAGCACGAATAAAATATAGAATAGAAAGCCTATTAAAATGAAATGAATTGGATACATCCCTAAAAGATTCTAAACTTTAATTCACACAACACAGGTAAAGAATTTCGTTCACACAAAGAAGAAGAATAACGAAATATAAAAAAGAATAAAAGAAGAATATCAAAATATTAATAAATAATAAAAAGTATAAGAACAAATATACAATTATTAACATCAATGTAAAGATAGAAAATAAAAAGGAGGCCAAGTGCCGAACTTAGCAGTGAGGGAGGAAAAGAAAAGTAAAAGAGATAGACTTGGAAAAACAAGGAAGAAAGATAAATGATAGATCACAAGAGAATAAAAGTATAAGAACATATAAATGGAAACTCTGTGTAAAGATTTCCAAAATTAGTATCAATTACTTCTTTCCTCAAAACATGGCGGGCCGGGGTTTATCAGGTCAATTAAACACGTTTTTCTCAAATTTTTTAATAGTTTGTGCTCTATTTAAAATTTGGGCCCCCCCTCCCCCCCCTTTCCAAAAAAAACAAAAAAAACAAAGAAAAAAAGTTCCCCCCCCAAAAAAAAAACCCCCCCCCCCCTTTTTTCCCCCCCCCCCCCCCCCTCTCCATTATATATATATTATACTATATATATCTAGTATATATAGTATATATATAGTATATATATATATTAGTATATATATATAATAATTATATATATAATATTCATATATTAGTATATATATATACACATATATATTATATATAGCTAATGAATATTTGAACGGATATATATATATATATAGGATTATATATATATATTTATAGTATATATATATATTATATATATGTTTATACTATATATAATATATATCATATATAAGATATATATATATATATATATTATATTATATATACTATATATATATATAAGTATATATATATATACTTACTCCTCACCTATAATATCTATATATATATATATATATTAATATGTATAATATATACATATATATATATATATATATATATATCAAGGATATATATATATTTATATATATATATAAAATATATATAATAGGTGGTAATATAATAATATATATAATATATCATTATAGTATATATATATATTATATATATTATAATAGATGATTATATATATATTATATCTACATATATATATAATTATTATATATATAATAACTATATAACTATATATATATATACTATGTATATATATATTATATATATATAATATAGAATTTATATATACTATATTAATGATATATATTATATATATATATATATATATATATATATATATTATATCTATATATTAATATATTATATATATTATATATAGTATATATATATATATATGTTACTATATAAAATTATATATAATATATTATGTAATAATATATAGATATAAAAGTAATATAAAAGTACATAAAATATATAACCATATGTTTATATATACGTATATATATATATATAAAATGTTAAAAAGATAAACAAATACATTTAAATATATTAATACAAAAAGGCAAGTATAATATATATTATAACTTAATAATAGATAGTATATAGTAATCTATATATATATCATATATATATTATATATATATATACTATATATATATAATAATAATATATTATTAGTTATATTATATTATATAGTATACTAGTATACATATATATATATAATATATATATATATATATATATATATAATAGTATATTATAATATTATATAATAATTATATATAAAATATACAGCTTATATATATAGTACCATTATATAATACTATATATAGTTATAAATATATATATATATATAAATTATATATATATATATATATTATATATATATATATATATATGATATATATACATATATATATATTATATATATATATATTAAAATTTGTAAAATTAATTTATATATATATATATATATTTATAATATATATATATAATATATAAATATATCTATAAATAATATAATATATATTATATTATATTATATATTATAATATTATTATATACTATATATATATATGTTATATGGATATCATATCACAGTAGTTTCAATAATCTATTGATTATATATCTGATACTAGAATATATATTATATTAATATATAGTATACGGCTGATTAACGATGAGTTCGAGCGTAGTGAGTATGTTGACACACTTGCTATTCAGGAGCATGAGTTGAGGGTAGGGATAAGTTTATGTAATTTAGGCGGTATATTGACACTCACAAGTATGTATATATACGTTTCTGAGTGCGGCTACTGGTGCACACATCGGTTAAGAAAGAGTGTAGCTTCTTGGAGTCACTGTACGTCGGTCACGACACTATATTATATATAAGTAGTTACATTAGTATAGGAGCGTACCGTGTCTCTAAAGCTAGAGAATCACGCGGTCCATGCACATGGAGTTCGATGGAGCGCTGGATAAATAATATACAACTGGGTAATGGTGTCACTCCATCGCTTGATCAGCGTATATAGTCGAGAAGGATGGAGGCACACAGTATATTACTATATATATTATATATATCTAATATATATATATAGTAATATAATCATATATATATCAAAGGGTTCTAACATTCAGATTGGAATCTTCATTATAAATTTTCTATTAACTGTCTGAAACTATATACGTGGGAGAAGGATTAAAATCAGCCTGATTTTACTGCAACTGCCACGGTGAAATTTCTCTTTGCATCAGAGGTATGATGAACAAGAGTGTTCTAGTCAAAGATAGAAGCCTATGATTATTGATTTGTAATTCTCCATAAGAGTTGTATTCTAGCAAGTAGTTTGCTATTCCCTATTATTCGCTTTGTGAAGATTTCCTTTATTTTTAATCTTTCGTACTCTTTCTAGAAGCAGCTTCCTATTCCCTATTTGTAAAGTCCCCATTCTGCCTCCTTCCCAAACTGTTTCATTTTAACCTCTTTCTTTTCTTTTTTGTTTAGATTCTCGTGCTACAGACTTTTAGTCCGTTGTTTTCTCCCTCATTTTATATTTCAGTACAACTTCTTTCAAAACTGTCATCATTGTCTTTAAACACATTCAACTACACCTCTTTTTTCATCCCATTAATATACTTTGGCATCACCTCTTCATTCCACCACCCACTATTGACATTCTTACTTTCCACTTTTAGGACACCCACATACTTCTCTTGCACTGGCTAATTATATATATTATATATCAGTATATATAATATATATATTATAATATATATATATATCATATATAATATATATATATATATATAGTATATATAAATTATATATAGTATATATATATATATATAATATATATATATATATGATATATATATATAATAATATATATATGAATATATAGATATATAATATATATATATTATTATAAAATATATATATATATATATATATAGTAATATTATATATATATATATAGTATATATACTATATTAAATATTATTAAGTATATACTTATATTATATATATATATATATATATATATATATAATAATATATAATATATATAATATATACATTTATATATATTAATATATATAATTA
>JABUQX010107427.1:0-7500 GCA_015478945.1 Trachelipus rathkii
AGAGGTATTAGGAACAAGTGGAAATCCTATTAAATATAGATGATAACTAAAATTTTCGATTTTCATGATTCATAAAAAAAAAAAAATGCTGAATTTTTTTGCAGATTTCCCATTTTACGGTATAATAGCGTCCAGGCCCAGGGGTGAACCAGGCCCGTTTTAGGAGGGGTTGGATTCGGTGCATCGAAATAAATAAATAATATAAAAAAAAAAAATTTCGCTCATTTTATAGCCACGGGATATGCAAGTTTTTATTTAGATATATTTAATTTCTAGAAAGTTATTTATATTTTTGTAAAAATGTATTATTGGGTAGAAAAAAACAAAATTTCTTCATAATAGCGTTTATTTATCAAATTACCATTTTTATTGTATAAATGAATTGTGGATCGTTTAATTATTTTTTCAGTGGAATCTCGAGTATGTTAGCTTTAAACTGGCAAGTAAATTTTTGTTCCAATGCAGTATAGTGGCAAAAAAAAAACGGGGCCTAACTTGGTCCGATTCCGCGTAAAAATTGATGGAGGGGTGCCTCGGACACTTGTTTTTCCGTATTTTACCGTTTATTATTTGACATTTTTTATTTACGTATAAATTTATTAATGTATAGTTACTTATATTAGTGAATTTTTTTTAAAAATGAATTTTAATAAAAAAAAACGAGTTCAAAAGTGTAAAATATTTGGAGAGAGGGAATCGGACCACCTTATTTAAATTCGTATTTTATTTATCATTATTGAATTTTAATTACTTATTAAGATTTAATATGATAATTAATTATTATTTAAGTAAATTAAATATAATTGAAATTATACGTAAAAGACGAATTTTAAACAGATGGTCCAGTCATCCTCAATGCTCCAATGGTGTCCTTCCCCTCACGTCCGGGCTTGACTCGCGTTGTCAACTTAATAATTTATTATTAGAATTATTTATATTTTTTTGTGTGCTTATGCCGACTATAGATTTTTATGTTAAAAAAAAATTCCAAAAGTGCATTAGGGAGAGTCGGGAGACCAAGTTATACCTAAGTGGTCAAGTCACCCCGTGACGTATTTTATATTTTTTATATATATATTATATTATAATATTATATAATAATATAATATATATATATATAATATTATATATATATATATATTATATAATATATATAATATATATATATATACATATAACGGTATATATATATATATAATATATTATTATATATAATATATATATATATTTATATATTATATATATAATTATATACTATTATCTATATTATAATATAATTATATGATATTATATATATACTGTGTGAAGCTTTATTTTTAAGTTGTCACTCTTATTAATTTTTTTCAGTGCATAAGTACCTTTAATCCTTACTTTAAGAGAGAATAGGCAGCTGAGAGAGAGATAATATATATTATATATATTTATATTATTATATATTTAATATATATATATTAATATATATATAATATAAATATATATCTATATACCGTTATATATATAGTATATCTATATATATATATATATAATATAATAATAAATATTATAATATATAATATGTATATATTAGTAAATATATATAATTATATATATATATTATAGTATATAGTATATCTGGAAGAGACTTAGTAGAGACAAGACAAAAAAATGGGGTGCATGATTTCATCCTGATATTTTATAAGAGCTATTTTCGTTTAAGCTAGGGATAGTTTTATATTTTTCACATTATTTTGAAACACTTTTGTTCATCACGAGCATCAGTTGGACAATGAATTAACCTGAAAGAAAAAAAGCAGTTCTTCCAGAAAATTTTGCCAATTTTTAGTAAAATTGTACATACCCTAAATCAGTAAGTTGGTTCTATTGAAAGAATTTTTTCAACCTTTGGGCATGTGTGGACCAAAGTAAGAAACAGGCTAGGGAATGAAAAGCAGATGTTGTGCAGTTAATAATATTTAAAGGGTCAAAATGGGAGTTGATTATGAAATAATTAATATTTTTATACAAATGAAGAGTAGGAATCGAAAATTGAGAATAATTTTTTGTATTTTTTTAAATAAGGTTTAAATACCATGATTTCTACGTTTTTTTTAACCTTTATTGTTTATAATATGTATGAATTATTAATAAAAAAACTTTACATATGAAATAACCTCTTTTGCAAGAAACTGAAAAAATAAAACTTTTACACATTTCAATTTTGGGTTTTTGGTTGGGTTTTTGGGTTGGTGGTTTTGGTGTGGTTTTTGGGTGCGCAACTGTCCGTATTAGACATGAATCATTGAATGCCAGGAATAAATCACTATTTATGCTATACCTTTCTTACCTGTGCAGCTCTCTCAATTTGCACATTAATCTTGAACTGGCAGGAGGTCTTTTAAATGCCCTATCCTATAAGTGATTTATTGTAATACGGAATTACCCAACGATTCAATATTCATGATTAGTTTTGTAAAGTCAGTCTATACAGATTGAATATTCTTTAAAAAGGCAACGACACCTTATTCTCTACACTGGTTATAAATAGAAGTGAATTCCGTCTATACATATTCTGAAGAGTCTCCAATCATTTTTATTGTATTTAATTCCATTTCTACTTTATGTGTAACTGAATCGCTATCTTTTATTTCTAGGTATGAGCATTTGGGTAAAAGCATCTAATATTCGAAATGCTGTTATTTTTTATTATCATCATAAATCTGTAAAACACATTTTTTTTCTTAACTATTACTAGTTCATGCTGATTTTGTCCAGATTTAGCCCATCACACCCAACTTTACCTAGTTTTTTTGATACCCAAGTTCCATAACTGGACTCGAAAAGCCCATTTATGATCAAGTGACTCCATCTGTTTGCAAAAAGATCTTTATCAGATTCTCTCAAAAATTCAGAATCTAATATTTTTGAAAACACATTCTAACTTTCATTTACCTAAGGCCCTACCCAGTTCAGTTTTACTTTAAAATTTTAGTATGTATGTTGGTTGTATGGTGTTATTTGTTAACCAATTGCGTGATATCTTTAGTGTCTTTGGTTTGATATTTCGAAATGTGTGTTTTAATCTTTTATTTCAAATATTTGCTTTGCGCTCGATATGGTGTATTATAAATTGAAAATGAGTTTGTTTGAATAGTCTTAATTTACCTGTGTTTTTATTTTATTTTATTTTATTTATTTTAACTAAGTAACCCATAGATAAGAGATTTACTGTATTCTGTGTAGGTGGTTTATTTGGATTCGTAAATAGATTTTCTGTATTTTAATAACATCTTTATAATTGTTACTTAATTAGGTGATTAATTTACATTAAATTAGTTCCAGAGTCATAGACTGGCAGTTAGGGCCTCTTATAATTTTTATATATTCTAGGTAAGCTAATTAGAGTTTGTTTCAATTTAATACGTTTTAAAGTATTAGTTTATTTCTTTTTAGACTTTAGTTTTATTTAACTGTATTGGGTAAATAATAGATAATTTAGGTTAAGGCTAATATAATTTAAAGTTGCATCTCTCTTGATAACTGTGGGACTGGAGAGGTGATATAAGTGAATAGTGCCTGTTGTGTTTTGAGCAGAGATTGATGTTAAGGAAGGAGTTGTCAAGTAAGTGAAATTATGATGAATTGAAAGATTGGTATTTGAGTTGATAAAGGAGGGAAGTGTTAGAAAAAGTTAAGTAAGGATGGTGAGGCGAGAAGGGATTGGATATAGAGGTAGATAGGACTATCGGGATTCATTAGGCAGGAAGATGAAGGAAGGATAAAGTAGTTGATAATAGGTTTGCGAGGATTGGAGAGTTACAGAAATTAGAAATAATATGAAGAGGATGAGGATCTCGAAAGTCAGTAGTCTGGAGGTTAATGAAGAGCTGTCTTCCAGATGTGGAGGGATCAGAGAGTGTCAATGGTAATGTTGGGTCTTCTAAAGGAGACTGATGCCCATTGTATTGGAGACTTCATGATACAGAATAAAAGGGGGGGGAACAGAACGTTGAGAGTTATGTTGTATCCATTGTCATAAACCCAAGACCCCACAAAAAGGTACCCCCAAAAAAAAAAGGTGAGTGAATATCGTGGATAAGGCCTAGATTGAGAGACTGATTTAAAAAATGTTGATTCAAATGTGATTTTGCATGTGGGTACAAATAATAGGACATAGGTCAGAAGAATTACTAGCAGATTATAGGGGTTGATTCAGAAGATGAAGCTAAGTGAAGTAGTTCATGGACTTTGGGATTTTTACCTAGTAGGTGCAGGTCAAAATGGGGAGCAGAGCTTAGTTAAATGAAAGGTTAGGGATTATGTTTTCCAAAATATAGGTTTTTGGATTTGTGGAGATAATTTCTGGATAATCTTTTTGCAGCCGATGGAGTTCACTTGAGTCGTAAAGGTGTGGGTCTATTCCCCAGTATCAGTTGGAGACTGTTTTATCAAAATCTAGAGTTAAAGTTGGGGGTGTAGGCTAATATCTGAAGCAAATAATAGCAAGTGGTAAACTGTAATATGGGTGAGGATAAATAAAATTAGTTCTTTACAAGATTCAAATAAGGATGATAGCAAGTAAAATAACAGCATTTCGAGATTCAAATGCTTTTTACACTAATGCTCACGCCTTAGAAATGAATAAAAAAGATGCACTGATTAGTTATCCATGAAATGAGAGCTAGACATTATTTGCCATAAGAGCACATGGTTAAATGAAGATTTATAGGAGACTGCCTTTCAGGAATATTGAAATAGCGGATAACTTTATTTTCCGAGAAATGAGGAAAGAAGGGTGGTGGCAGCATTTTAAAATGTTAATAGCATATTCAAGTCTTCTGGTTAAATTTTATCTACTTTAATCAAATGATATTAATTGTGTGGTAGATATACTATATGTATCATAAATATATAGATAGGGGCATTTTATAGACTTCCTGGCCAGAGTCAATCTTAGAATTAGACGTGGAAATTTGGTGAAAGAAATTGAGACTGATGCAACGGTAAGAAAAGGTTACTCAATAATAGGTGGATTTTTAATTTCTGGAATTTCATTGGATCTTTCAATAAGACTATAAGTTGGATTTATAATTGATATACTAGATTAATTTTGAGCAGATGGTTCATGAACCAAAGACAAAATCACTATTAGACTTGGTATTTACTACGATGAAAGTATGGTGGATGAAGTTAGAGTTGAGGAGAGTTAGGGCTTAGTTACCATAATATAATTAGATTGAATAATAATAATAATCTGGGCCCAATTGCAAGTTAATAAGGAAAGAATCTTAGATTTCCGAAAGATTTTAACAAATTTTGAGACATGCTTAGTATAACTGACTAGGGATAAAGAGTTTTAAAGACCATAACTGTTTTATCATGGGGATAATTACCATTATAAATGAATATCAGTCAGTATGTTTTAAAGAAAGATCCATTAGGGTGGCGAAGAGGAAAACTATTTGGTGGAAAAGAGAGAAGAAGAATTAATGAAGCGTAGATTTTAAAAATATTAAAGGTAGTAATAGTGATATCGAGAAAATTATAGGTAAAATAGAAATGAAACTAAAAGTGAAGCAAAATAAGTGCGAAAATTTTTGGAAGGAATATATATAGGACCTGAAGCAGTTTTTAGCTTTTATACACTTATATCAAACAGACATTGGTCCAATTAAAATTGATGAATTAGTGAGTTTAGTAAGTGTTTTTGTTTTTACTTATTTTGCTTCAGTATTTACTGAGGAAAGATTAGATATAGTTTGGAGACTAATAGTTCTTGTATTCATGTAACAAATGACTTACGATTGATGCCTAAAAGAAACTAAACGTAATACTTAGACCAATTGCCAAGTAAGCGCAGGCCTGATGGTATAACGTATGGTAGATATTATGAAGGAGGGTGTAAAATTCTCATCCTTCCTCCTTCTCTCTCAGGTGTCCTATGCCTTTGGCTGTGATTACTTCAATCGGGTGCAGTGGGCTCATGAAATCTACCAAACGTTAGAAGGCGGCGGGTTGCCGATGGCTTCTACCCGATTTTGAGGGAGTGTGGCTGCCGTGATACCCGCCTCATTTAACTATATTCTCTATGTTCAATACTTAGCACTTTCGCTCAGTGTTGGAAGCAAGCACATGTCAACAATATCGAAAAAAGGAAACGCTCTGATCTTTAACTATTCACCTAATACGCTATTTTACTTGTATTCTAACTCTAGATCTTTGAACTCTTCTCTTTCACTCTCAATTCTTAGATCATCTGATGCTATGCAGCTCTTTCTGATCGATCAGTACGGCTTTCGAGCTCGAGGTTATTGGGATTCCTTTCCTATCATTCTGATTTATGGTTACCCTTAGGACTAGTGGGAGACTTGTGTGGTGGCACTTGGATATCTCAAAAGGCATCTGACAGGGTTGGGCCGCATCAACTTAGCTCTCCCAGCTCCCGTCTTTCTCTTTGCTTCTTATGTCTCGTTTTCTTCGAATTCACTCATAGGCTGTGTGATCGGGCACTTCTTCATTTCTGTCATAGTGTGTCCTCAGGTTCTGATCCATATCTCTATTTTATTCCCTACTTTCCATTATGATCTTCTACTGCAAATCTAACTTCCTTCACCATATGCGATGATCGACCCTCATATCTCAACTCATTTCAATTCTGCTCCTTTACTTTCTAGAATTGCCTCTTCGTCTAATATTTCGATTCATTCTCTTTGCTGATGTCTGATAGAATTCCGGTGGGTTGTCTGAACTTGTGTGGAAATCCAATTCTTAAAAAACTCAACTCTACAATCTCCTTATAGACCCTTCTAACTTTACTTCTCTTTTTGACGTTCTCTAGTCTTCCTGTTGACATATAAATTCTTGGCCTTAATAAACTAAAAAAATGTCCTGAAGAACTCAATCACCACGGTGCTAGGGGGGCCTAAAGAACGGGAGTTTGTCTAAGACTGCGAGAACTTTTTTTCTCTTCTCAGTTTCTCCAGCTATAAACAAATATCTTCCCTTGGTTTTTTTTAAAAAATGGACAAGAGTGTTGCTCTCATATCTGGGGGGGGGCTCTGGGTTCACCCTTTTGGACAGGGTTAAGTCAACGGCAAAAGGCTTATAACTGTAGTACTTCGAGTTCCCTGACCCTCTATCTTTGCAAGGCGATGTTGGTGCTTTTTCTTTTCTATAGGTACACCGCAGCGGCAGGTGCTTGAGGGAGCTTATACCGGTACCTCACCTTTATGTCGTCACTCGAGAACTAGGGGCTGTGTTGCAATGATTTTGGTGTGATATCGGTAAATCAAGGCTAGTAACTGCGTGCTTCCTTTCTTTCATGCACATTGTTCTGTGAATTCTCTCCATCTTGTGTTTCTGCGAATTTAATCTCCCACTGTCAAAGACTGGTCTATGCTCAATCTGCGTATTTACTTTAGTTTTGATTCTGGGCGTGCTAACACCCCTTATTCACTGTATTCTGATTTTAAGCGATTAAAATTGTGAGGGCACAGATGACTGGAAAACTAGATATTTGTGGTT
>JABUQX010107428.1:0-30891 GCA_015478945.1 Trachelipus rathkii
TAGCGAAGTGGCTTTAGAGTCAGACAGAACACTGCTAACATCTAAACCATTCAAATCATCCCTCCTTCATCTATACATTTATACATCATATAAAATATAATCATATTACGGATCATAACTCTATACTCAAACCAATGCTCATGCACATACTGATCATATCTGACACACTCTATCTCACAATTATATATGATTCACATGTGGTCATAAGCTTAGACGTAGTGGGGAGTGACCATGGATGCAGAGGGAAGTTAGGAACTATACATAGCAATAAGTGCCTACATAGTAACTTGAAATAATACTTTTTTTGTGAACAATTTGAAAATCATTTAGAAGTCATTCTGTTGCAAAAAAATTGGTAGATTTAAAATGAGTATAAGAATGGAGAGTATATAGGTTAGAGATATAATGATCTATATGTGTTACTATGAAAGTAACATATATAATAGCTGCTAGGATAATAATACCCCCATATACTGCCATGACAATCCATTTAACATTTTTGATTATTAATATAGTACTTATATTTTATTATATATTAATTTACTTGTATCATGCTTGCTGGAGACTTATGCAATTTAGTATTTCCACTGTAGTATTGTTTAGCCACAATCGATGTTAATAAACACCTGCTTCAAGTTGTGTCCAGTGTATCAGCTATATAACTATCGCTATTTTTCTTGAGAAGGAAGAGGTATGGACTAGATGAAAAGGAGTATACTACCAGTAACATTACAATTCGTATTGATCGATTAGACCTTTATATTCTTAAATACGTACTTACTACTATAAGTAAATAACTATAATATCTAAAATAAAAACTATCAAACTCATAACCTATCTCAACTAAGATATTTACAATTACTTAAATATCATATACTAAATTCTTCTCAAATGAATCACCACTTATATATATATAGTAAGATGAGCAGATATTTCTGAGATACTAATGAGCTATTATGCTCGTGAGACTACTAATCAAGTAAAAGTTCACCACCTCTCGTAATAGCCGTTCGATTTATATTGGTAGAAATTTCTTCTATATTATATGGTCTTGAGCCTTTTATGCGATTTCCGTATACTAGATGACAAAGAGACCCTCACACCAAAATTGTCCTAAACAGAGACTGCACAAGCACGCTCCCATCAAACCTCGAGCACGAAGAACTATAGGGATGGCATCAATGTATGAGCTCATAGCTAAATAATATATATTAGAACATAGATTTTGTATATACGTGTATATATAAATATATATAATATATATACAGTATATATAGCTACGTTCAAACAGAAGAGCTAGTCAGTAATAAATATATATATAGATCACCACTTATCGAGCGTAATTCCAGAACTCGAACGGCGGTCAAACATCACAGCCGAATCCAAGATATCGCAGACACTAACTAACAGTAACTTACTCACGAGCAGAAACATAATCTCACACATTTATACATAACTGCCAGCAGTTACTCAAGAGCAATTTTAGCTCAAACAATATTCACTATCTACTGATCGACGGATCGGTATGGATAACTAATGAAATAATCCCGAAAATTCTCAATTTGAGGCCACACAGGAATGGTCACATCAAACAATCGTCCTCCTAAATATGGTTCGCAAGGCACACCAACCATCTCGCAGAACTACTTCATTCCAAATTTCAACCCAAGAGAGGTTAAAAGCTACTATCGTCAGAACAAGAAAGATAATGCCTGACTAACATAGTTCTATTAACTTTGGAATAATATTAGCTACTTCTATATACTTCTCACATACCATATAGTAGCAACACTTTAATTTTGCTGGCAAAACACAACATCACTGAGTAAGAGGAGCCAGTAGTATAAGCGTCTAACTCTAACGATGATACTACACGATTTATTCTACCAGTATACGAGGAATATAACTCAACAACTTACGCCACATGGAGCAGCTATGTATGAAGGATATTGGAATCATGATCACACTAAAATAAGCTAAATCAATATTAGAATATACATTACCTATACTAGCGATAAACAATATTATATAATAAAAAGGGTAGGATCCGAAATATAGATATTCAACAGTTGATTTCGAGCCAATATACTCACAATATTAAAAATTACCTATATAAAATCATATTTTTGCTGACACATCATATAGAGAAATAAGGAAGCCTAATTCAATAAATCACTAAAAATCGAAATGTAGCCTTTCGAGATAAATCCTTTCTATCACTAGAAAGAATCTAATACCACATATAAGACACATGTGAGAGATCTCTGCAAGAATTAGAGGGCAGATGCTATTCCTGCACAACTGAGATATGTCAAAAATCAATAGCTAATGTAGCGCACAGTATATATATGATAGAAAAATTGTTGATACACCCTGCCATGATGTATAAATATGAATACAATTAAAATAGTTTTTCAAGTGGATGGCGGTTTCATGCGCAGAAACGGCTGTCACCACGTTACAATTAGGACGGATTATGTAGAGACTATAATCATCACAATATAAAGGTCACGTAAACCTACTATGAGAGGGGCACCTTATATAAGTAACTCAACACCAACAGAGGCTGAGTAATTGCCCTCTGTTACCCGGAGAGTTGAATTGTGAAGACCTCTCACTTACTCATAGCACCATTCTACAATTTGAACTAAGTTATATAATTAATACCCTCACTTCAATTATATGAACATCATAGAAATAACCCAAAGAGGTTTATTAGACACTACAACGAAACCACAGCTGATATATTTGCGTAGATAAAAGATATCAAGATATGAGATATACAGCCAAAAATGTACTAGAGTCACTTTTAGACCGAAGTTCGCAATTATTAAATAATATTAAAATTGAGACAAAAGATTTAATATATTTAGCATAATAAATTACTTTATATAAAGTTATAAAATCTTAAAAATATTTTGCATCGGACAGTGGGCCGAAAATAACGGAAGTAAACGACTCGAATTCTCCTAGCATATATAATCACAGACACATGAACTTCACCCCAGGTAATGTGATTGTATATACATATAGCTCAGTTGCCAGCAACATATACACTACTATACCTAGCCAGCTACCTTTAATCATCTATTATAGTATCAACCTATATGCTTTTTATTACTCATGTTATTCTCACCAAACCTAAAGATTCCCAAGTAAAGAATGGAACTTACAATTGTCACTAAATTTATGGGTTGCACAATCTCCTATAACAAAAGAGCAGGCACCGACAACAAATAAATAACTTCTGGAAGTCCCACCTGTACATACAGAGACCATCACCTGCGTCTCCACAGTAACCACCACAACAACCTTGGTGGCAGGAAAACAATCTCTCCAATATATGTAAGCAGCGTGGATACTACTACTGCTTATAGAATTGTATACCAATTATAATCAGACCCTGTAATAGTCATATGCGGAAAAAAGTAAGGGAGCAACTAATCTATTAGATGAATAGTACTACCTATATACGAATGGAATTAATAATGTAATTCGATTTGTGATACAAGAGATCGATGACACATCCCTCCGCATCTCACATACGATCCCTCACACACTCATACTGCACATCCGCACAGAAAACTAGCCTACTCTAATGGATAAAATCGTAGGATGTTGAGCGATGTTTCACATTCTGATCTGTAGCATAAGTGCATATACAATAATAACACTAGTGATTTTGACATGTAATCTATGGTCGCGAGCATTAAATATAAGCCGACATATTCAAATTAAAACGTATAGATCTTGTGCGGCAAGCCCCCACCCGAGAAGTCTCTCTACGTCTATACATGTTAAGCATATATAGTATAAGTAAACCTCAAATACCTTAGCAAAGTAAATATAATTAATACAGACATCACGTTGAATGTAGGGTCTCCATAGTTACATTAATTACATTTCACTGAGAAAAACGAACTAATCATGAGAAATATATTTCCTATCAGAAATATGCAATATATAATATTACTACCTTAGTACAAGAATAATGGCTACGACTATATATATAGACGATACTACCAATAACATACTATAATAAAATCACCTGATATAATAGTATCATAATCATAACAGTCAATAACCTAAAGTTGATATTTCGTCAAACCTGAGACTACCTTCTTGCACTTATATCATCATAGTTATTAATACGCCATCCTGTGAGGTCACAAGGAACCTCTACTTCAATAACTGAGACTGTCTTTCGTCTTCAAAATACAGTAACACTTACCAACCGAGTCTCAAGTAATAATATAATCAAAACTCCAATAATAAGCGTACCGTATTACACAAAACAGACCACGCATTTCACTTATATTACTAGCTATTATAAGGAGATACCTCTATCCCTATCGAGGAAGAAGCCTTGAGTAATAGGCTTTTATTAATATTCATCTACATACGTAACTGAGTAAAATTGGATAGATATATACTTATACTGAAGATACTAGATCATATTACATACAAAATCGAAACTTAATAAAATATTGATACCGTCTAAATCCTACAAAATATACAGGTCTTCGTGGCATCGGTGACGTTGTGTTTGAAGTTATTGGTGCAGTTCCTTTCTTTATTCTTCTCTTTCCACTCATCTCTCAGCTACACTATTCTCGATCCTGTCAGCCGACTGCGTACGACGAGCGTCCATCGTAAGACCTAGTAGCTCATTGTCGCTCCGCTTAGTGTAACGTACTTGCCTCATTACTCTGTTATGACGTACTTCATCATGTTACTGATCTTTTGCTGACGCGATAAGACAACATCATTATCCAGAGAGTGCATCTCTCCGACGCGCGAACTAATATGCATGCGATACGATGCTTCCCACATAGAAGAGACTAGTCTCGCTGCGTGGAATCCCAGCCAACGAAGATATAACGGACCAACTACACATGATGGCTCAAGATATATGCAGACCACAGACTGTGCCCATCTGCGGACAATCTACTAAGTGCCTTGCAATCCATCTCACCAAAAGTGGATATCCTCGCAGGCTACATCCGTCATTTACCTCATCACGACAAGTCCAGGTTCTCTAGTACATCCAATAACCTCAACTCTCCACCAGTCATTCTTTTGTTGTCACACTACTGCATCTAAGTACTCAGTCATCCACCTAGCGTCTCACCTGACCCTTTGCTTCCAATATCATAGTTCTTAACAACATTCACATCCCACTCCGACCGCTTCTCAATTACGTGACATCTCCTCTCTCGTACCAGAATTATGTTACACTGTAATATACACAGAGCAATCACCGAGCTCAAGCACAAACGAGATCGGAGCACCGTAATTATGCGACATTATATATCTATACACTTTCTATTAAACCTCCATTCCGATGTTCTAATTCATTATCATATCCCGATCGGGTCTCTACACAATCTCACTGCTTTATAACTTACAATCACACACAGAAATTACATCACAAACACTTCGCGCGTATCAAGAGATACGGACCACACCGACCACCATACCCTCACCGCTGTGTTTAAAACACTCTCTCCGAGCACATATGAACTTACCGGGTTATCATTTATCACCGCAATCTACTCATGACTCGTGCCTCATGGTTGCTCCTTACCATCAAAGAACACAACATCGACGCCTCCACACCATCCAATCTACTGCCCAAAATACCGTCCCGCACACGCGCAGCTGAGACCCTCCCGCAACGCCTCACCGCATCCCCACCTCTCACTTCAAGCAGCTCCAGGATGAATAACTATGATGATGTAACACGTACTCATGCGTAGTTTGTCAATCTCGCGTACGTTACCTCATGCCCGGCTTCTAGACCATCTAGCCGCAGCGCGCGCCAACACGACTCACCGAGGTCGAAGAAGTATCTTCTGAATACGAGAGAGAGCGTCTCACTAGCCCCCTGCAACTCGCAGCTTCCAAATCGCACACAAATCGTCTCACTCATACAAATGCCATTATGCTCCCTTTCAAATTCTCCCAGTCTCTCCCTCATTTTCCTTATCACCAAGTCTAAATATAAACTAAACAGCAGTGACGATAACACACTCCCTGCTTCACTCCTGTTTTACCTCAAACCATCAATCGTTCTCGCACTTAGTTCTAACATTACAATTGCATTTCTCATACATACTATCTATTGCCTTCTTTAATCTACCCCTCACGCCATAATTCCTCTCCATAGCTCTCCAGAGCTTTTTCCTTGCACCGAATCAAAGCCTTTTTTGCAGTGTCATTGAACTCTACAAAAGAAATCTCTTGCCAATTCCAGCATCTTCTCCGAGAAATTCTAGTGTGAATAAGAGGTCCGTCGTTCTCTTCCTCTTCTATACCGTACTGTTCTTCTCAGAGTCTCAGCTCTACCTTCTCTCTCATCCCCCCCTCTCCAATATTCTTTTGTATATTTTGCAGATGCTCCCAATTCCAGAGCGAACCAATCATATCACCTAATTTAAAACAAGCCTGTATGTGACAAATGCGCGTTGACCTCTTAGTAGCATATCGACTTATCATAAATTAAATTGCCTTTGCCACACACCGACGTCTCCTCCGGCAACACCTAATTTTTAAATCCCATACTCATTCGCTATACAACGTTCTCTCCAAAGGAAAACAAATTTCAACAAATGACACCTATAACACTCATCACATGTCACTCTATCCCATAACACATACACAGCCAACGCGACCGACAGCGCAGATAAGAAAAAGAACTGCGTTTAGCCAGTAACAAATAAATAACATTATCCTCATCAGGGAATTATACTTTTAAGAAGACCTACTTATAGATGTAAATAATGAATCCAGCTAACTACCAGTAATAGAGCTCCATATGTAACTATAGCACTAAGTTACATCATCTCTGATAGATTAGTTGGCTTAATTTGGACTTCAATTCTCCAGGAATTTTGAAATAGCAATTTACCAACGAAAGGCAATTTGTTATATTAACATTAATGTGATATAGATATTATAATATAAAACATTCAAAAAACCGTTAACTTACCTACACAGATCACTATCATCCACTGAACCAATATACTAAGGAAGGACGAGGGTAAATGATGATGTACAACATTAGAAGGAATACGTGAGTAACAAAGTTGCCCAAAAAACCGCTCGAGATAAGATGCGCACAACGAGACATATACAACGCTATAACATGACATCCCACACAACCGACAGAGAGAACACAGACCGGCAAGCGCTCAACAGATCATTGAGGGTGTCTACACGTTCAATTGCACAAGCGAGCTGCAACCTAGACGCGACAGATATTTCCCTTAAGTCTCTTCACGATTAGAACAAGACACAACATCAATATTCGAATTTAATAACATGAGAGTGCTAAAACTACAGACGAAACATCAAGATTCAATATTTCAGACTGCGAGTATACAAGTCCAGCAAGGCCTCGATGAGAAGTCTTATCAAAATCAGTACATCTTCTGATCTACAGCGCAATTCTAATCTTTATATTGCGAGCCTAACAAAAATTAATGAAATATTTAAAAACACCTATTACCGTGACTTACGCTCGAGATATATACTAATATTTAGCATACGCCATACCTACTACTTATATTATATAAATAGATTCACAATTTACTGGATTAAGATGATGGAGAGCTCATGTTAGCCAGGATAACAAGAAAAGATGATAACGAAAAACATATCGCTACTTATCAATTCTACTTATATAGTACTTTCTAAAAGCACACATCAGCTAATAATACATATACTATACAGAAAGGAAAGTAAGTCACAGAGCCATATATAATTATATATATATATAATACTATATATACGTGATTAGCAACTACCAGCACGCTTAAAATATCCCTTTCTACTCTCAAGAGAGTCAAAACCTGGTTAAGAAAATTTTAATTCATTTGGCACTTTCCAATCTAAAATTTGCTAAATAGTAAATACAAAGCATAACAAAGATCAGTGGTATAGCAGAAAATTAACAACCTTGATGAGAATAGATATCGTAATAGAAAGTCAACTATCAGCCAAAAAATATGATTTTCAACAATATTAGTAATATTCCATACAATGTTATAACTATTACCATGCAATAGCCTATATTATCTACAGTTAACCTTTAAGTACCTATCGTAGAGCACTTACGAAATATACTGCGTAATACATGGAAATCTACTCCAGATCCAGTTAGCAGAGTAACTCATGAGATATTTTGTTATATGCAGAGGTATAAGAGAATTTCGCGACGGTAATTTTCATTAAGAGTCATTTCTATCACGACATCCTGAAACGTCAATATGCAGTAAAGACAACTTCATAATTAAGAGTAGACAACGGTACATCTTAGTAGGTCACATTAGATATTTAAATATAACTTGTCACAATCATAATATCATTCAATTACGCTAACATTGTCAAGATATGCAGCACACTACACAACCTAATTACATGTTGGAGCTCATTTCTTAAACCACAATGAAAATCCAGAAGGACGCTTACATGTGACAAATACCCTAGATATATCAACATTACTTTCAACCGCCTAAGGTCACTTCATAAGTGGACGAAAAGCAGATATAAACCTAGCTATCGAGATATCTATATTCTAAAAACACAGACTTACAGTTTGGGCGAGAGAGGCCAAAACACGAACTTGTCTCATGTATTTGTCGGAGGTCACCATATATCATTAATTAACTACAATCATTCTACAACGTGAATTATATACTCTTAGCCAGTCAGGCTACATACACGTTACAACTCATTATTCATAATATATCAAATGAAATAATATTACTATCCATCATATTAACATATACCATTCAGGGAACCGAGTACTCTTGAATGAGAATATGATTAAGACGGATAAGCCCTGTTATGCAAAACATTTTAACATCTATTGCATGAAGGCAAATTAGCTCTTTGAAAGCAGCTGAAGTAAACTAAATATAATATACCTTATATTATTTATCTATAACACCCATAAATCACTCATATAGCGCCTGCGAATAACTTCTCTTTGTCTCGTACTCGAGAACTAGAATTCGAGTACTCAATTCGATTCTAACATAGAATATCAATGACAAGCACCTACTTCTACATAGCTCTGATCGTTACTTACAGAGTTTCCTATCGTATCGTATAATCTAATCACGATAAAATCAATGATATCAACCTTTTCAACTATATTAAAACTATTTACACGTTATTCCATTCTAACTAACATAGTATATATATAAAAACTATCACCATTACAAAATTATAATTACATACGAGCACTAGAAATGCACAATTACAAAAAGTGTTACACATACACTGACACCCAATATAATACAAACCACTGTCCTAGTATTTGAATATAAATCATGTTTTCTCTACCTAATATATATATATATGAAGGAATAATATATATTGTAAAGTATGTTCTATCATGTAGTCATTAATTACTTGTGCATTGGTCTAAATCTCCAACATTTAATACTCACCAAAATAATAACTGATTTAACTACAGATAATACCCTTTGAATTAGACAGCTGCGATCTATTGTCAATTATTACCTATAAAGATCTTCAGAGAGGGAATAATTAGCTAATATATATTAAAGTTTTCAGCGTACTTTTACAGCTTGTTATAAAGTGACTATCACATATATATATAAATCATAATATAGCAAATGGTGGTACCTATAGCATGCCCCAATTAATAAAAGAAAATACAAATACATATCTCCTAAGTCGCTTTGTCACTATTAATATACTAAAAAAGTAATATAATTCCTAATCTTTATAGTATCCATAATTATCCTTATAAGTTATACCATAAACTGACAATTGTTACCGATGATAAATTATCGTGGACCGAATAATCAAATTCCATAATGTTTTGAGAGACATTTCTTTTATAACGGAGTACGAATCAGAATTGGTTGCGAGATAATGTCCCTAGGACATAATGTACTACATTATAGGATTCTATTGTGTATATTTTTTGGGTCAATATCCAAACCATACGAATACCCCCTATAACCCTTTCGTCACCCGAAGTGTAATAAGATTGTGCCGCTCTCCGAGACGATGTCTAACAGGAGCCGTACACGATGGGTTCTCTCGGCGCGCTTTACTCAAGGTGGACTAGAATATTCGTGTATCAATTACAAGATCCTTGGAAGACTCCGGGGGAACTAATTCCCACCCCCTTACCACCAGTAATCAACCTACTAAGTCATGGGATGGTGCTCTCAAAAACACTCTGAACTGGTAAACCTCGCCAGCAACGAATACGATACCCCGCTCTTTGGTCTTTCTGGTGGAGCGGCGGGTCCTCACGGAACCATTCCCCCTCCGGTACCAATGATACCAACGTGCGCCCCCATACATTTCTTCGCCATACCTCTGAGGGACGTCGAGGCCCAACGTATAAGAAAGGGTATACAACCACCATATCCTTTTGACCTCAGGATGAGCATCAGATATAACACCACCGCTACCGATAAACATATAGCACCTCAAACTTGACAGTGATCTACATACTAGCAGAAAAAGCAACCTGAGAGCAGACGCCATACCAAACTAGGCCATCAAAGTGTTCACTACTTATAAGAGTAATTATCAATGTCACTCTAATGATGATAACTATACATTGTAGAAGCTGTCGACACCATATATCGGAAATATAACGAGTGCACCATCGTTCAATAAATAATCGATGGATTCAATACGGCTCCACTTATGATACTTACAAGAACACACCATATTTAAAAAATATAACTAAACTAATTTGGAGAGGTGGACCCTTCGACGACAGTCAGATCATATGATATATATATATATAATATTATATATACGAATCAATCGCAGCCTCTACCGTATAACACATCTACAACTACATAGTACAAGCATAATATCTACTACAACAATGTTGACACTTGATGTATGCACGCGTGTTGAAAACAAAAAACTATTCAAAAATATTCTATCCGACTAGATTCACTTTTTAGAAACGTGCAATTTTCTCTGGATGTAACACCGCACGCGCGATTAACATATCTTATTGATGTCCTATGCCAACTCTTAAGAGATATATCAGAACGTGAACAATAGCCCAATTTACATATTTTACAGCCCCCAACACATAGTAATATAAATGACCTATTAGATATGGAACATAGCCCACAAGAATTAAAACTCGAGAACCGTATAATGAGTGAAAGCTAAAGTAGATTCTAGCATAAAACATGTTACATTAGCTTTGATATATATCTGAGTGACATTATCGCCGAGATCCATATCATCTTGAAAAATATACTATTTTCCCATAGCAATAGCTCCACTCCGATTTCCACTACCACTCCTACTATTCGCATTCTGATAGAAAATATCATCCCAGAGTATTGAGCAAAAGATCTTCCTACCATCTTATTCACATCTTTCTACACTATCTTACCTCAACACTCAGCTCAAACTATATAAACTATAGTACAGAGAGTCGTATCCGTATATAATCCAGAACATAAGAGGTACTTACTCTGAAAGATGTGATTATGTCAATAGTAGACAGTATTACAGACTCTACTATGTGTAAACAAACTGTATATAAGCGTCCCTATCCTCCATTAAATATTCTGAGTATAATACTAGTCTCATATAACTATAGATATACTACCCATATCGCCTGAGAAATACTGGAATATAGTCACTAAATCTATATATATAATAAATCATATTCTCTACGCACTATGATATCAGTTGATAGATCAAATAGCCAGAATCGATATAACGAGACTAGAAACAAATCTATTAAGAGTATCAGAGTATATAGGAATTTTATTCGGATAATAAGTCTCCTCGAAGCGATACACGCGCGAGGTACAGATCCCTCACAAATATACCTTAAGTCAGCTATTATAATAATAAGATAATAAGATAGTGCACTCACTGGGTAAATATACACTATATCACTTAGAATATAGCATGGATCATTAGTCACAATCCTGAAGTGAAACGATGATATATATAATAAATATACTATACTAATTAAACACAAATATATAAGATCATTTTCCAGAACCTAAGTTGCTGAGCTACGTACTCGAAAGAGATCAATTGCAATAGAACTAGGTGAACCTGGGTACATACTAGATACACGCATCTGATTAATGGCGTAGGTAAAGACTCGAAGCTCATCATGTGAAGTACATTCCTCGAGTAACTGAGCGCAAAAGCTATATTCATATTCTAGAGATCCAATGGAACCAATAGAATTACATATATCAGATATATTACGATATATGATAGTAGTCTGACAACTCCATTCCGATGAGCGGATATCAATAGTGTCTATCTTAGTAAATAGTGTCATACATATGACGTCATCAGTGCCCTTATTCTAGCTCTCAGTCAATTTTGATATATACACCTGTTTACAGTAGTTGTGATATATAACATTATCCACATTGGTAATCCTGATATAGAATTTTATTCTGGTCCTTGTATATTTATAGATGAATTTATATATTGTATTTCACTAGCATCTCTGTATACCAGTATCATAATATTACACGCATATAATATAGTTAGGAAAAGTATTCAATAGAGTTATCGAGAATCACCTGATAGATCGTACATTACTAAAAATACAGGGAGCAGTGAGATATGATACAGACACACAACACTCTCTACACTATTGTGCCATACTCATACTATATATACATTATAACTTAAATGTACATTAAGTACATATAACTAATTACTATTAGTAAATACACTAACTATGTGCTACATAACAAATACTAATAGTAATATCATACATATTGTTGCATATAATCAATAATTAACTTATTATGACCATCTAATTAGATTACTGTGAGTTAAAGCCTTAAACAAAATACGTGATAAACATACTATAGGTTTATACTATATCCTTCATACTACTCAGAAACATTACTACCTTAAAATAGAAGAAAAACTCTGAGATACAACAACTTATACCTATGGGAATTATCAATCTATGTGTAGTATATATATATTGTAGGTTGATAAGTTATTTGTTATGCTTGTTGATGTTCTCTGCGATATCTCGGTCGTCACAGTACGAATTCCACGATGGAGGATGATTCTCGCTCGGAAGGATGAGAATAATTAATTATAACCCCAATATGCAAGGCCAGAGGAGACATGAGAGAATTCAAAACTTACAGGTTTAGTAATTTACCTGTATTATATCATTATTTTATATATTACATATGTTACAGTACCTTTTTTTTTATTATATCCAATCACAGATTATGAATAAAGATAATCAACATACATTGTATATTAATAACTTATTTACTTAGAATTATTATGACTTGACGATTACTTGGTAGCTAAAATATGAACTTAGTAGGTTTCGAAAATATGATAAATGACCATACTGGAATATAGATAAGTATATCGAGGGTAAAGTCACCGCTATATATATTGTGTCTATTACATGTATAATATTTATTGTAGCTTGTGCTGTTTCATAACTCTATGTAACGAGTATCGTTGACCAAATACGGCGATAGATGAATGTATGGTGCCTAAGCGACCTGTGTGTCACTGTGATTAATAAATGGCGAACGAGGAATGAGAAAACCTAACATTCTAGATTAAGAAAAGTAATCTAATAATGAATGAATATTCGATCAAGCTTAATAATCGTACTCGCTTCTCCTAGAAAAAAATATGTATATATCACTAGCTAATGAGTATAAGTCATATATATTTCTATTCATTATAATATACAGAGTGAATGATATAAGACATGTATAGTACATAACTTACTTCTAGCATTCAGAGGGGTGATTATATATATTTACGGATACCAGTCATATCAGAGATGCGAGGCGTGAGAATCGAACTTCTATGAATAAGCTACTATCATAGAAGATTGTTACTCGGAATCAGGTTGGACTTAAACTACATATATATCCATCATAGACATATATACTCGAATATCTACATTTACGACAGTAAAAGGTCAGGGATCCTTGCAGCTAGAACGTCAAGACAATTACAATTCAACGCTCATATCAAATATTACCTATAAATTTTCATAATTTCTAAGAACCCTGATGACTGATACAACGGTACACATACGCCCGTGAATATAATTATAATAAATACAATACTATAAATTAACATTGGTACATATAGTATGGACTATATGTAATAGTACCTGATTGAAGAGACAAATATGACCAATATTTATAAGGTACCTATAGTAATTGATAATAGTCGTAAACTTATACTATATCATCACCTATATAAACTACCTCTTATTGGTTAGGTAAGATTAGTTATACCTAGAAAATCTAAAAATGATTATATACCAACTCAATGAGTAGTAAGTGAGTATGTGGATATTGAATAATAATGGACCTAGCACACTAACTAAAGTCTATTCAAAGCGCGAGAGAATCACCTGACATGTACTACCACGCATAGTTATATACAGAACTAATGATAATTGCTTAAACTAATAGATCGACCTATTACGATTACCCAACACCGAGACTCTTGCACGCCCACGTGGAATCAGTGATATAGTTCGGATATATTCAGATCATCATGATATTGAGAGTCTAATGACATCTATCGAATAGAACTGTTAATTGATACACAAATAATCTATATTTTATTATATATAATTATAAAAAGTATATAATTAAATCCTAGAATACGCGACTCGCATAATATATTATATAATATATTATATTTGGTGTAATCTCTTCGTGATATATTTGTCAAATGCTGGAAATGACTAACTACAATATACATCAAAATGCAATATATATACCGGTACTATATAGTATATAATAATATATATAATACTCAAACAATAAATTGTATGCATGCTTGAGTATACTACAACGGATAAGACGTAACAATATCAAACAGTGAGACATAGCTAATAATATGTATTCGAATATAATATGTAGAATAATAAATGGTCAAAAGGGTAGTTATGAAGAATCGCGAAATACTATTAATATCTGATAGATGAGACAAGTCCATATTTAATTAAATATCAAGGCATCTCAATATCTATAATGATATGCTCTTGACGAGGATGAGACAAAATGTATTTACTATACTTCTCATTATAGCTTTACGCGAATAACAGTATATATCACGATATCTTATAATATATTTTAAATAACTTAATACAAGAGTTTGTAGTAAAATTACACGGCTTACAACTGTACACTTAAAACTGCCTACATGTGATAAGAGGGGCAGCAGAGAAAGATCAATTAACCCCTATATCGCGCACGCTACTAAGAAGAGAGTCTGTGCAGAAGCGCTTTCACTTGAATAAAAATAGTGTATCTAACATGAGTGAAGCTATTTAACTATCTTGATTAATATTTATCTAATGACACGAGATGTAACACATATACACTGCTCAATATTTTTTTTTATAGAATCGTGAGGTTCGAGTAATACATTGGATTATATAATTTACAACACACATAGCATATAAGATACACAATTATCTTATGTTCATTATGGGATACTGTGGTATCATAATACTGTAAAAATTACTAAAGTGAGTTGGATTAATAACACTCACATTTAATATATACCTCACTTACTAATTTATAATATAACTAATATATAACTAACCTTCTCCTACTTAGCATGCAACTGAGTCTCTGATGTTTCCACTCTTTATCTCGAGTTTGATTATCCTTTGTACATATATGCATGAGTAAAGTGGAGGAAGTACCTGGTACATAGAAATTGAGGATAACGCGTGTCATTAGCATAAGTCCTAATCAATTGGTGCAGATTATTAGGCTAGTTTAGTGTTGGCGAGCGATTATAATCGAGAGAGCAACTAGTGATAGAATGCAAGGGTCGAAGAGTATAGGGGAGCTATAATATTAATATCGAAGACAGATGTAGAAAGATCAAGCGAGCTGTGACCGAAAAGATTCTAGGAGTAATGTTTATACACTTTTTTAGGAGGGCATGCGAGTCACACAGATGGTATAGGATCGAAGCGGGTGCGGGACGTTTATACCGCCGGATAAGGGAGATTGGATCCAAGAGAACCCATCCGCGCTACACGAAAGACACCAAATACAGAGCGGTTTCTCGGTTTAACCTACGTCGCCCGAGGGGGGGATTCAGTCCCATTTTTCTCCTCTAGTTCGTCACACCTTAGATGTTAACTGCTGGAGTCATTGACACGGACTCGAGCACTCCTTTATTCTCGGCGTGTGTCGCACCCAACCGTGGGTCATGTATGTCTAGAGAACTGTCACGTTTGATATCAAGGTCCTGTGGTCTAAATATCACACAGTAGTTATACCAATTCAACCCCAAACATATCGAGTAATGTGTCGTTGTGCGTATAGCGAGGATTATGGAAGTCGAGGTCAACAATTGTCACATAGTCAGTAACTACACGTAACTATTCATCAAAACCATAACTGCGACAATTTGATTTTATGTCATAGATATAGGACCTATATATATATTTAAATATACTATCACCTATCATACTGATAATAAACTAAATATCTAAAAATTAAGAACCCACAAACTTATAACTCAGACTCATACTAGGATGTCATATATTTAAATTCATACAAAATACTAATAAGCCCTACTTCCCCCTATAATATATATATATATATATATATTTTGATAAATATATGGGACTAACTTTATATACTTTTATCAAGACATTTTTCAATTTGCAATTATCAATGGAAGGAGAGAGGAGTAAATAAAGACGTGCTTTTTCTACAATATAATATATTATATAGTCGACTTACATATTCAACTACGGCTGGCATGTGTAACGCATAATAACCTATAAAAAGTAATTTAACAAAAAAATTAAAATAAATACATACTCAAAAATTACTTTAAACAAATATATAACTTAATACCTCCGATAATATTGACAAGCAACAACCATAAACCTACAGTACGCTAAGTCAGGACAAGCGCGAGTTTTTCAATACACTATAAGAAGGTCCAAGCAACAACGTGAATCAAGGTGACGAACAGCACTTCAAATAGAACAAACAAAGCACATATACATAAACTATATATACAATAAAATTAATATATACATATTAATCCAATACTAGTGATGTAAATACAATATAATCAAAATATACGTATATGCAATATCAAATTAGCAAAGTTCACCTAGTATATACTTAAATAGAGTTCACTCGCAAAATTGAAAAATAATATACATATAAAATCAATACTATCGAATATCAGATCGTAGTATCGAGATAAATGATCGGCTTAATGTAAAGCAATAATGATCAAAGCACGTAAAAAATAGTATACATCAAACAGCTCGATAGAATAATCACAATACTTGATATATTAAAATCTGTATACTCGCATATAATGATCACAAGCGAGTTATATCTCCAGAGATAATCGTACGAGAGAGTGCAGACGATTAATGACAAATAGAAAAAGAGTTGGAGACTATATATGATTTTATAATACATTTTATTACTAATTCTAAAAAATTGACACTTTTCAACAATATAGATGAAAGTTTCACCTATATAATAACTATAAATAACACTATAGACAATAGATACCAAGATTATCAGTCACGTTATCAGTAATTAGACACTACCACTATAACTTTCCATAATATATATAATAATATAGTTTTAGACAAATTAGTATAGCTTAATAAATCTACAAAAAAACGCTATTCGATATCATTTATCAGGAAGACTTCACAGCAACTTAGCTCGACGGAATGGACTCAGTAACCTTATTCACAGTCAATTATTACTCTTGGAACGAAAGCATCAATATTCGGAGAGCTTCGCTCAGAATATCCGGATGACGAAAAAGTAATACAAGAATTATACAAATATAGGAACCTTTTAAAAAAAAAAATGGAATAGAAATATACTTAATAACTTATACATCACAAAGGAGAACCACCTTCAAATTTCACTAAAAAGATCAAACGACTGTCTATCCTTCACTCTTTCAACACAGCACTAATTCGATAACATCTGAGACATAATTCAATCGAAACACTAAATCTGAGTTCTAAATAAATACAAAATATTTAAGGCTCACACGAGGAGACGGTGAACACACGGATTTCCCTATATACCTCTTATCGTCCTTTCAAACGTTATACACTCACATGACAATTAAAGCCGAATGTTGATTGGCACACGTTGCTAAATCGTTAATAAAAAGGAAAATAGAAACTATATCAAATAACAGAAAAATATAGAATAATAAAAATTCTTTTCTCCTTCCTATCTCCATCGCATCACTCATCGATTCCAGCGCAATATACTTACTTACTTGCAACATTCAAAGATACGATCATAAGTTCTTGGTAAGAGTCATAATGGTCTGCCACACTCATATAATAGTTGTGCTATTAGACACCTTCACGAATTTCACCTCATCAACGGGTATTAATGAAAACAACACAACTATGGTCTCTGCCTATGGCCCCTCATGTTCGTTCACTTATCTCGCTATTGAGACAAGAACATAGATGTTAATACAAAGAACAATACAACTGAGAGGGTCTAGAGATCACTAACAACACTATATGACAATCACACTTTGTAGATCTTAAGATCTAGGCTCATTAACCGACAATATATTCAACAGTGTACTTCTTTTTCACTGCAACCGAGAACAATTATTCAATCTGGCGGACGACATAATAAATGTTAAAGGAAAAATGTAGCATTTTTATGCTCATATAATTTAAAGAATTATTAAAATTAACTAGTAACAATATCAAAACCATTACTTGACCAATCAAAACATTAAATAATAAATGATGTTTTTTGAATGAATTTTTCCACTACATAATCAATTATACACATTACTTTAAAAATAATATGATAATATTCTTTATCAAAATCAGCCGGCCTCCTTCACCGCTGGATACGGAAATGACCAGTCGATAAGCATAAGGAAACCAATGAGGACGAGTTTACAGACAATATATATATAGATAGTCCACATATATTCGGGCTAGTGAACAAGACAGCTATTCAATTGAACAAAAAAGCCATTAATAATTTTATAAACTTGATTCCAAAATAACATATTTAATTAGCATTAACTAACACTGGTATATCATTCAAATAATGTTGATATCCTAAATAGCAAGATATTCACGGTATAATAAAGAGTTCACTATCGACAATAAGAAAAATAAAAATTGCTTTAAATAATACTCTACGTACTGATATATATATAATATTCATATTATATAATGAACAGTAGAGTTCAAGTCAAAATAGCCACAAGTAAAATAGCACTCAAGACAGCAAAACAAATCAACTACATATAGAAATTACTCTCAGACAACGGTAACGGCATAATCGACAGTTATAATTACCCTCACATAAGATTACGGCAATTGGAGTTTGTATTTATCATCTGAAGAGAATCTTAATATATATATTTGTGTACAATGCTATTAATCTTATAATTACATCATACATATACAATATCGGACTAACTGTTGCAATGCTTCAGAACTAACTAAAATCAGTAGAATTCATACTCAATCCACATCGAGTTCAAAGAGGAGATCGGACGAGTAAGAGACTGAGAGGAGATTGAGTGCCAGATCTGTGTTATCTGCAAGTAGTCTAATTATGTAAGATAATGCGAGGACATGAGTGACAACGTATATAATACAACAAACTAGAGTTTAGGTTTCAATTCCGCAGTTGTGGCACACTTGAGCTCTACGTATTGATAGGGTATTTAACGGAGAACTGTGTCAATCTAATAAAAACACCATTAAAAGTTTTTTTAGCTGTGTATACTTTCCTCTATGTGACAGTGTAACATATGTTGAGAGCATTACAAGAACGTGAGGTTAGGCCTATATACAGATATGTAAGATAATATAGGTTTAAAACTAATTTATTTACAATTTTATGCTCACAATTCCTAGACCTTGGAAGGTGCATTTTTTTCCTTTGTAAATTAGCAACAATTTTATATCTAAATGACCTAGCTTTTGTATAAGCTGCTTTTGTTTAATGCTGATGAATTTTATTGATAAAGTTTAATTTAATGTGCTTTTTTGTCATTGAAGCTGTCGTCACCTGATCACGTGCCTCTGCTGGACCTCTATAGTGTTGAAACTCCGCCCTTGTTCCTGCTATAGCAGATCACTATGGTCCTTATGATCGTGCATAGCAAATTATCGTAAGGATTAAATTATATAATTAATGTTATTAAATAAGTATATTTAGATAGTGAGTTATTGATATAACAGAAGTTTGATGTTGATGAGGAGGTAGTAGTAGGAGTGCTATGAGACGAGGAGTTAATAATTTTATGTTTGAACTAAATTAGTTGATTGGAGTAGAAGGTGAATAAAGGTGGCACAGAGAAACACAAGGCAGTGGGCATTATAGCATACCCACTACTAATCACCCTCCTGCGATCATGTATTATAAAAGGGTTAGACAAGAATGATGGAACACACATTGATGACTATTCGATAAAATAAAGAGTATAGGAGGTATCTTAATCTTCACCAAAGAGGTGGAGTGGAATCGTAGTGTGACGACACCCTTCGAAATAAATTTATATACAAGATATATAAAAGAGTAAAAACTTACGAGGAGAGTATATTGGAGAGAGGAAAAGGGTAGAAGGCACGAGAGCGGCGAGTAATAACAAGTAACAGCGCGTAAGTAGAATAAGTGATGAGAGAAGGAAACGACGGCGCACCTCTTGGATGAGACAGCTACAGATGGTCTCGAGTTGAAGAGGATCGCCTCTGAGTAATATGGCGAAGACGATGCTACTTTTGAGGTTCAATATGACCATGGCAAAGAACATGGGGTAAGTTCGGACACACGAGAGAAAAAGCTCTGACAGAGAAAAGGGAAAAGAGGCTAATGTTTATGAGGAATTATTGAGTGATTGAGCGAAGAGATTTATCCACGTATATTGCAAAATGATAAGAGCAGTATGGGAGCAAATGCATGATTGACCACAGGTAGAGATTTATAATGCGAACCACGATAGAACGGATACACGATGAGAGAATAACAGTAGGAGTAGCGCGAAGCGAGAGGGTTATTTCACGCGCCTACTTAGTCTGTTTATATTATATTAGTAAAGACCTTCGGATATGAGATAAGTGAACTGACAATGCGAGTAAAAGAGACTAGAGGACGAAATGTTGGTATAGAAACAAAAAGAGAAAGGAAACCAGCTCACCGATTGTGAGAACGGTTCAAGATCTGCAAAATCTGTATAGTAACGATATGCAGAGAGAGATGTCGATGACGTGGTATTTGTTTGCGAGTGAAGAAAGGAGGATGCACGTGTAGTGATGAACGTACTATAGAGGACATATAGAGGATAATTATATACCAATATAGCTGAGGAAGAAATGAGGAGTGGCGAGTGTGAATGGTCGTGAGATTTGTGAAAGTAAGATGAATGAGCGGTAAATACACATTGCGCAGGAACCCTCGAGAGAGTGAGGTATAGACAAGAAGGTTCCAAGGAAAGTAGAGAAATGGAGGGAGCGTGAGATACTAGAAGAATGGATAAATGTGTGGATTAGTTATGAAGAGAGACGCTCAATCCGCCAAGTGATGAAAGATTAGGAACAGTAAGTCTCGAAAGATATCAGAGAGCTTAAAAAAGATATCTATTATACATGCTAATGGAGGATGTTTAAGCTGATAAACTTTCGACTATAACTCGTAAATGTGGTAAATCTAGCTGTAGGCTAGCGCGACAGTAGATAACATGACAAAACACACGGGTAGAAGCTGATGAAAGGAGACGTTAGAGGAGACTATTAGCTGTCGAGCTGATGAATACAGTGGGTATTTAACTTAGAGCTATGATAATGTGGGATAAGAGTAGGGAGAGAAACATGTAATCACAAATGACTTGGGAATGGAAATTAGAGAGTCAATATTTGTGGAAGAAAGGAGATAGATGAGATTACTAACAAAAGATTAATATGCTGCTGGCGGAAATGTATTTGAGATGAATGGGAAACTCTAGTTAAGAGCTCGATACAACACAGAATGCCGATAGAAGTCAGATGGGGAATGGAGACTAACTAGAGAGGAAACACAGACTCGAAGGTCGAGTGGAAAAGACCGAAGAAGAGGATGGCACACGGATGTCACAGAGAGGAGGTACTTGCTGGATAAGATTGTCATTAATCTCTAGCGAAAAGTAATATATACTTTTTCCGTGCTTTGACCATATAGATGTTGCTAAAGAGCACAGAGATAATAGTACAGAGAGAGGATCGTCACTGGATGATAAGACGCTATCGAGACGCGTGCATGAGATCAGGGATGTATAGAAACATATGCCACCTGGAGTTAAGAATAATAGAAAAAAGATACGATATATGCGAGTATGAACTCTTATATTATAAATACCGTATAATATATATTATAGACATTGCATTGATATTGCAACGATTAATTGAAATTGACATATACTATCTATATATAGCTGTATTTGGGTAGTTTATCAATGCTAATATAATATATTATATTGATTTAAAAAGTTATATTTATATGTCTTTTTTCATTGAAATAGTACTTGTACGTGTACACCTGAATCACTATATTATAATAAGTGCCTCTACCTATTAGAGACCTCTTAAGTTTGAAACCCGAGCACTGTTCATAGCTATCATAGCGAGTACTAGGCCTTATGTGTTGCTCTTATGTCAAAATTATGCATGATTATAAAGATTATATAATAAATAAGTTAAATAAATAGTAATATTTAATTATAATATATGAACAGAATTATTTATTTAGAGGCAATCATATTATATTTATTTGAGTAAATATATATATTTCATAATTTCTATTCCAAAATTTAATAAATATATCTATGATGAAACAAATATACAGGATATAATTATATTTACATCTGGAAAATAATTTTCGCATTTATAATTGCAAGTGAAGAAGTTTGTAAACTACATTCTTTTTTATCTAAATTGAATAACAAAAAATAACATACTATATAATTTATGAAACCGCAAGTAAGTAATTTTGCTTAGAATTTGAAAAAGAAAACAAAGATAATATCATAGTAATAAGTTATAATACATATAAATAACCTCGTGATAAAATAGATTAAATATGCAAATATTAGTGGTCGAATATAAATAAAATTCTAAAAATTTACACTCACAATTGATAGATCATGATATCATTTACACAGAATAAACAAACAGAGATAAATATTAGAATAAATCTCACCTATCCTCCCCCATCTTCTCAGTTGAAATGAGAAGCAAGATGCCAAGCGGCATATACAATAATTTGTACAGAATTAATTAGAGCGACACGGAGATCACAAACAGCAACTACGGTTCATGTCTAATCACAGTATATTCATTAATACATATATCGAGATATAGGGCAAATACAAGACCACGTAATAAACAAGATATTATGCAAATCACTATAGATTCTCATCAAGCACAAGGTACAATATATTAATAATTAGAAAATAAGAAATTATAAATAGTATATATACTGTATTATTATAATATAAAATAAAATATAATGTTAGATAAATTAGGACATTAGCATAAAATATAATATATATGCTTATTAAAAAGATTTAAGTACTACAGCAGCTAGATAGAATATATATATTTATTAACTACTTTCCTAAATAAAACACATCAAATACAATATAGCACCTTATTTATATAAATACTCCCTATTGCATCTCCTCAATATTTATCATAAAATTTCTGCTCCAAAGATATTTAAGACATACCCTTAAGATTATAATACACAGCTATATATAATAATTTTACTTTAAACACTAGATTCAATTGGTATCACATCTATAATATTATCAAAAACGAAATGAATATTCAACTTCTAATTATGTTAAGAGAATAATAGCAACTACAGCTCACTTTTTCTAGAGTATAACACTAACGATTCTCAATTATATATATGCTACAGTACTATGACAATTACTAGCCTATCCTAACCTACTTAAACTTACACACAAAAGTACTATAATAGACTACAACCAAGTAAGAATTATACGACAGAAGAGAAGAAAAAAATACAGAAGAAATAAAAGCAAATTGCAAGTATAATGAGATAGTTATATATAAATTTTAGTATTAATAATAAAATTAGTAAGGGTAAATGTGAAGTGTTTAAGCCACACCTTATAAATATTTAGAGAACAGTTGAAAGAATTATTAATATACCTACCCGTGATCACAAGCATAACCTAATAAATGTTATAAATCAATTGTATTATGTAAATTATTAAAGCGAATGGCTAAATGGTAACGGAGAGAGCAAGCGAGAGGAGACAGTATGGATGTCACTCTATTGCTCATAATTCATATCCCTTATACAGCGCGAAGGATATACCTCCAATATATTTTATAAATCTTTCCAATATAAAATTTATCCAAAGGCACTTTTTTTTATTATTAACTGAATATTTCTAGTGAATTTTTTCCCTAAAAATGTTATAAAATAAAATAATCTCTCTATCTTAAATAATTATTTGAAATATTCTCAAAATCTTGATAATTCTTTTTAATATTATATTGTATTATTTTTTGAATATAAGAAATAATATTACGTAGATAGAGTAAGTTCATTTCTAACTTTAACGCCCTCATCTTACCCAATGAGAGACCATCATAATGTAGTAGACACAATACCTGTATAATGAATACCTCCGTAGAATAAAACGTATCACTAATTAGGTAACGCTACACACAAGCTTGGTGCACACACTATCAGATTTTGAGTGCGAATAAAATTTCGTATTCATCTAAGAATGAAGGAACTAAAAAATACTCCATAAACAACAAAGAAGGCAATGAAAAATTGAACAATGCCAATAGTAAATTTGTATTTTATAAAACTTTATGTTCGAGTGATAACTTTTTGATTTATCGGCCATATTTGACCTGAGCGTCCCAGAGTTACTGAGGTGATCTCAGTACAATATATTTAAGGAGTAATATATTAAATACAACTAAATCTTCCTTATAACATTATACAAGGAATTAATAATAGATATTCTGAAATGCTAGTATATATTATATAATAACTAGAACTTTGATTTATGTATATCATTTATATATTAAGTAAGTTGAGTCAATAAATAAATTATTGTACCAATAAAATTCTTAGATAAATCAGCTCTTCACTATAGCATGAAGTCAAGTATGTACTATATCGGTGTGCTTAGGACTCAGGTGATAGATAGCGACAGAGTCCATGGCTATAATGGCTGCTGTGGTATGGCATCTATTCATAGTCCTGAGGAGTCCTAGCGCTAGAAATTAAAAGAGAAGGGGCGCCTAACCCATATAATATAGGTGAAGTTTGCCATCAGTCTGAAGGTGTGAACTTTTGAGACAAAATCTTCAATGATCTATATATAGATAGGTATATAACGGTATAAAATACAAATAATACAAATATAATATATATATTCCTATTATTTCTAGATTAATATTATTTATATAAATCACAGTTAATTTATTATTATATATATATTAAAAAATAATATATAAGTTTATTAAAGATATATAAGTCTAATAGTAATTAAGCTGCAAATAGTTATTTAATTATTTAATTAATTATAATTAATTAAACTATCTTAATTAAGTAGTAAACAGAACGTAAATATAGGTATCCTCTCTAAGAAGAGACATACAAATACATTACTTCTTTATAATAAATCAATTTTAATAATTAGATAATTATTATTCACATTGAAACTTTATTTAAAATTGATAATATAGTATATATAATGCTAATCAATTAATAACATAAATAAACTACATAACTAAACTAACTACACTAATATCTTATGTAATAGGGTTAACAAATATTATTTTATAAGGGATACTGTAGGCAATTATTTTCTATCTACTTTTCACAGAGTTCTATAGAGTGTATGATTTTACAGTTATATATAACGTATATCAGACATGATTACCTAAAAGTGATGGAAACTATAAGATTTTCGTATATATACCCCGAAATGAAAATAATGTCCACTCAACATCTTCACACATACACTGAATCAAATTAAGAAGTAGAAGCCGCATAATAGAAAGTTGAGTAGCTCGTGCGATTATAGCCATCACACATTACACATTGATTCACAATTGAGTATTATTACCTTTCACCAAGACTCGTCACAAGGTACATTTGTCTTTGTTTATCCTTTTTGGATTTCTTTTCTAGTACATGACTAGGTTACCATGAGACGAAAGTCAACTATACACTTAAAAAAATTATCCCACTATTCATGGAGAGCATCATAGTATGATTACTTGGAACAGTATCCCCCCAAGTACCCAAATGTAATACTAGCAATAGCCTAACCTAGAGTTATGAAGGTCACACATGAGCCAACCGACACTACTGCGCGGAAATAATTCTCCCGACGAGTACTAGAGAATGGTTCTCATAACTGACCACAACAAAATTAGATTTTGATTCAACAAAAAATAGAATTTTATAAAATATTTTTCTTTCACCTACGTCATATTCTTCTACTTAACTATTCCGTTTCTAGTGTATATTGCGCACCCCACCCCCAATCTGGGGTCTCAAGGGGAAGATATTGCCAATTTCCTATTCAATGGAATAGCATGGGTAATACATGGAAAATCTTCTTAAAACCTACATGCTAATAATTCAACTGAGTGAAGTAAAAGGTAGCGACTGTTAGGTTACTTATCATCAGGACCAATATAAAATTACTTAAAGCATAAGCTAAATTTCATAGAACAAGAAAAAATTGAATATTTACCCGTCTTAAGTCCAGCAGGGCTTTTTTCAAGTCATTTTTATTCCGTTTCAGAGCCCACTCTGCCTCACTAATAGTAAAATTTCCTGAGTTGATGATTTTCTGAACGTTGCTATCCAGCATTTGTTTCCCACCTCCAAATACCTGAAATTATGAAAAAATTACAGAAATGTACGTAATTTAATACAGAACTCAATTTTATCTTACATCAAAAAAATACAAATCTAAAGTAAAAGTACTTTGAGAAGGTTGGGAGTTATTCCTATAAATTTTATATTTCTATGAAACAATAAAATAAATTTTCAGATGCTTTGATTCTTTTACAGAATACAATATAAAGAAATATTAAAAATTCAACCCTACCTTTTGAGAACTCTCCTTTGTTAACTCCATTACTACTTGTTGCCTCTGATGCTCAAAATCATCATTCTCTTTCTTCTTCGCTGCAGAATCTTCCATTGCTTTGAAATTTTTTTCCTTTTCTACCAAAATTTTTTTGCCAAATGGAACCCATGGAGGTGGACCAGTCCCATCACAGTTTAGGACTCCAGAGCGAGAATATTTGGACACACTCTAATAAAATTTCAGTAATAATTGTGAATAGAATCAAAATTAAAATCTGAATACTTTCCCAATATATATATACCAAACTAATAATTGTAATAAATTTTAAGGAAGTGAACTTTAAAAATGGCAATAAAAAGAGATATTATATCTCAACTGACTGTTGACAAAAAACTTGGGAATTTTATTAACCTAAATACTTCAACTGTACTAAAGAATATATGTGAATTGTTCCTCATACTTCCGAAAGCTTCCATTTCTGATACAGCTCTTCAACAACGCCACCAATTAGCTCGGTATTGGATGGATTAAGAAGAAGGTATCTATCTACCACAGGAATCTTTGAATACAGTTTTATTTTAGTTCCTGGAGGAGTTTTTAAACTGAGAGAGAGAAATATATATATATATATATATATATATATATATAGTATATATGAAATAGTATACGCATATTATTTTAAAAGTTATTTTTATTATGTATATACTATGTATGATATTTATCTATATAAAAATAATAATTATATATATTTTGGGGAGAGTACACCATACTCGAAGCGATGAAATTACCTGCCATTTTTAATGGTGCGCCTTCTCTTATTGGTTCATATTCTTCACCTCATCTCCAGGCAACATATTAACTAACCAATTTATCAATATCATAATAGCACATGATAAAGTACACACCACTTCTGTTTATTGATTAGCATCTCGGCGGAGTAACTTATGCTAGATAACACTTACAGACATCCCTACTATCATATCCTGTGTGCGGGGGAGAAAGAATTTTCCCACATGTATGTCCTGCGTGTCGTAGAAGTCGACTAAGGGGCGGTGTTAGTTGGGGGCTGCCTTCTACCATCTATTTCTTGCCAGGAATGCTATGCATGGCCTCGGAGAGGGTCGTGATCGCGTAAACGACATGCTAACTTTCGGCGAAAATGTATGAATCGTATGGGTATATGGAATGTCAGAGGAATATGTTGAGGAGAAGAGGAGAGAGGTTGATGGATGTATTTAGAAAAGGGCAAATTTGATTTGCTCGTGTGACTGAAACAAAGATGAAAGAAAAGTGAATTAAGTGGTGTGATGTGAAATGTGTGCGTGTGGTGGAGTGGAGGAATGAGAGGTAAGAGAAGGAGTTGCAATTTTTGATGAGTGACTTACCTGTGGTATGAAACTATGGTAGACTTTGATTGTGTGAGTCCTGAATTTCTAATGGGTTAGATTTAAGTTGAAAAAGGTCAAGGGTAATGTGTGGTTGGTGATATGGTCCATCTGAGGGAAAAGTTGAAGAGAGTACGATTTTTTGGATAAATTGAAATGATGTTTTTGGATGGGTGAGTAGGAGCTTCAGTTTGATAGTTTTGGGGGACCTGAAGGGTTGTTGGGTGTTGATCAAAAAAGGATGGTATAAAGGTGGTTTGGGTGGGGGAGAAAATGTAATTGTAGCGAGAGTGGAATATGTTTCTGTGAAAGAGAGGTAATGTGTGGTAAGTATCTTCTTTAAACAAGAGATCATAAGTATACTAAGTGTGTAGGTAGAGATGGTAATCGAAGTGAAAAGTTGATTGATTTTGTGGTTGGTGAAGAAGGAGATGTTGAGGAATGTGTTGGATGTTTAAATCAGTGTACGGGTTTAGGAATGGGATTATGATCAATTATGTTGTTCTTATGTATAAATTAAGTTAGGGGGGCGTTGGATGGAAGAGGAAGGTGATACGGAAATGGAGAGAAATTAGAGTGAGAAGTTAAGTGTGCAGGATAATAAGGATAAGTATGTAAGAGGGGTCGCTAGTAAAACGGTTGAATGTGACAAGTTGATACTGAAATCTGGGGGCAAATGAAGAAGCAATTGTTAGTAGTGAGTGCAAAGGAAGGGTGTGGATGTGCTAAAGTAGGAAGTAAGAATGTTAACAGCGAATGGTGGGAATGAAGAGGTGATGAGAGCGGTTAAAGGTAAAAAGAGGCGTGGTTGAATGATATAATAGCAAATATGATTTCAAAGAAAGATGCTTGGAATTATATAAGGAGAAAAAAGAATACTAAAAGTGTTGTATAGCGTAGGATGAAAACAAGAGGTAAAATGAACAGTTTAGAAGGAGAAATGGAAGCTTACAAGGAATAGGAAACTCTTCTGGAAGGAAGCGCGAAAGGTATTGAACATGACTAAGGGCAATCTGCTTAGAATACATGATAGGGGGGTGCTTTGTAAATGAGAATGGATGTGAGGGGAGTGTGGGAAAGAACACTTCGAAAATCTGCACAATATTAACGGTAATGATGGTTAGTGAAAGTGTGCGGTTTTGATGGTGCAGAGAAGGAATAGGTATTTTGGGGGATGAGGTTATTTAGTAAGGAGGAGGTAATCGGTAGGGAGGGAGAAAGTTGAAGAAATGGTAAATCATCAGATATATAGATGGAATTATAAGTGAAATGATCAAGAGCGGAGGCGAGATGGTGATTGATTGGATTGGGAAATTGTGTGTAAAAACGCGTTTATGGAGGGTATAAGTTCAAGGGATTGGAGGAGAGTGCTAAAAGTACCCTTATTTAAAGGGAAGGGGAAAGGGGAACTTTGTAGAAATTATAGGGGATAAGTTATTGAGTTGTTGTAGGAAAGGGTTATGCTGGGTATGTTTTGGTCGAAAGAGTTGGTCGAGTGACTATGAGGGACTGATTGGTGAAAGAACAAGGTGCCGTTTAGGAGTGGTGAGGATGTGTGGATCAAATCTTTCATTGAACAAATGATTGAGAAAGATGGAGGAGAAGAAGTAATTATATTTTGGTTTTTATGGATCTGCAACAGGCGTAATGATAGAGTTATAGGAAGCGTTATGGGAGGTAGTTAGTGATATATTGGTGTGGTGGGGTAGGCTTCTTGAATGGATCAAAAGTAAGTAATGACGAAAGTGCATGTGTTGTGTAAGAATAGAATGGTGTCAATGTGATTGGTTTAGGATAATAGCGAGTTAAGACAGGGTTGTGTTTATGTCTCTTGGTTATTCAATTTGTATATGATGGGTGTTTGTGAAAGAATTTGAGGTGGGGATAGCAGGAAATGGTGTGAGGGGCTCTGAAATGGAGTTGAGTGGAGGGTGGCTACTATTATATGCGGATGATTTGTTTTGTGTGGCGAAATCTGAAGAGAGTTTGAAGAGGATTGGTAGAGAGATTTGGCAGGGTGTGTGAAGGAGGGGCTTGAAGTAAACGTGGATAAGAAAGTAAGGATTAATGGTTGTGAGTGAGGAACTCCTCAGTCTACTACTATGTTAGATGGTGAGCAGCTTAGAACAAGTGTTCTGAGTTTTAATATTTGGTATATGTTGGTGAGAAGGGAAGAGAGCAGATGTGTAAAGTAGGAAAGTTGTGAATTGGCAGGGAAGTGGCTGGTGCAATTAAATCGTTGGTGAATGCAGGGGACTAAGTCCTTGAGTGTGCTAAGGGTTTACATGAGGGGTAGTTGTTACTGTTTGTTATTGATGGTAGTGGGACTATGGTCTTGAAT
>JABUQX010107429.1:0-17500 GCA_015478945.1 Trachelipus rathkii
ATACCTCCATCCATGCATTCGTTGTTGCCCCAATCAGAGAATCGTAAGACGTTTGAAAATAATTCTGAATTGTATGTATTTTTTTTTAAACCAGGCATTAAGACTTTAGATGCATAATAGCTTTTATTTGCTCTACATCTTAATAGGAATTATACGATGAGATATTGAGGACTGTTAATGGGAAAAAATTTGCAAATAGTCCTGGGAAGAGAGGTAACTGCTTGTGTGCTTGAGAAGCCGAAAGAAGTAGTGAAGGTGGTTAAAAATATTATTATTATTATCTGACAAAGTAATACTGAAAAATATGGATAAGCTTATAATTAAAAGGCCTAGGATTGATAAAGTTATTCACTTGTGATTGAACAAACTACGAACCCATTTAGTGCTGGTTCTAGTAATGATGATGATAATTCAAGTGGTATTGAAGCCAATCTTGTTTTTGATATTAAATTTAGTAGTGTTGCTACTTGGGATATAGTGTACCAAGAGGAAAATGTCCTGGATATTGGAAATTACATAATTGGAATCAATATTAAAGATTAAAGTTTGACATTAACAAAACCGTACAAACCACCAATTATGTACAATTTTAAAGATGCTAAAGAAAAAACTCCTTTCCTTTATGAATAGCTAGATCTGCACAATTCTTGGCTAGCGTATTCTAAAATATTGAAAGGATCATTTTGTAGATTGTGTGGCTTATTTAGACATTCTTTCATAAGAGACATATTTGGCTCCTTTATTGTAAAGCCATTTAGAAAATATAAAGACATGCATTCATTTGCTAAAGTCCATGCAAATTCAGAATGGCATAAAGATGCCTCAGTAGCAGCACAATCTAATATTATTAGATTGTGGTAGCAGCAAGAAATTTAAAACGAATAATATAAAATAAGCGTGTTAGTGTAACTGAGCAACTGCATGTTGCTGAGCCCTTATTTATTAAAAAAAAATAGGCAAATATTGGCACGTATAATTTCTAATTTAATATTTTGTTGCACTTATGATGTCGCTATTAGAGGTAGCACTGCAGATACCGTCAATTTTTCCGATTTGCTCAAATTCAGAGTAAAAGCTGGAGATGTTGTTCTTGTGGAACATTTGAAATCAAGCGGAGTAAAAGCTAAATACACATCACATATGATTCAGAATGAACTTATATTTATTTGTGGAAAGTTGATATGTAATCAAATTTTGAATGAAGTAAACAATTGTAAATATTTCTCTCTTTTAGCAGACGAGGCAGCAGACATACCCGGAACTGAACAGCTATCGATTGGTGTTCGCTTCGTTGAAAAGGATCTCAATGTACGTGAAGAATTTCTAGGCTTCACTCCTCTTAAAAAACTTAAAGCTGAAGATATAGCCAGAGCTATATTGTCTACTACACGAGATTCTTACAATTTAAATATGAGTAAGCTTGTTGGACTTGGTTTGATGGGTACTCCACCATGACTGGCAAAGAAAATGGAGTTCAGAAGTTAATAAGAGATCAGTACCCTAAAGCCAATTTTTTTTTATTTGTTGTTCCTATCGTTTCAATTTAATAATTAATGACCTAAATACTGTTCCAGAATTTCAAAACACTATTGGAATAGTAAAATAATTTATAAAAATTTTCCGTGAAAAAATGTCTCGCAGAAATTTGGTGGCTAAACTATTGTTATGCGAAACACGATGGTCTGATAAGAACAAATCAACTAGGATATTTTAAGAAACATTTTAGCCAAATAAAATTATCATTAAAAAATCTCTCATCTGATCCACAAGAACTGCAGCATATCAGCTTTCATCAGCAGCATGAAGTCCTGCATTTCTCATCTGTTTAATAATCTTTATACCATTTTTGGATGATTTAATATCAGCATTAGGAAAGAGGTTTTTAAATTTTCCTTGCAATTTGTCATACCAATCGAGTGTAATGTGCCATATGAGAAGATAAAAGATTGTGTAAGATTTTACAAGGAAGATCTCGAAATCCCAAATGAAGATTTAGTAAAAGCAGAATGGGATTTATGGAAGTTGAAATGACATCACAGCACAGGTCACACAAAACCGTAATAGATGGACTAGTTTCTTGTTCGCAGTCACAATTTCCAAATATTTACATCTTGTTGAAAATACTGGCAATTTTACCCGTGTTTTATTGCCCAGTGGTGGAACTTTAGGATTCACGTAAAATCATGTAAAAAATACACGCTCCTTGCACCCATTTATATATATATATATATATATATATATATATTATATATATATATATATATATATATTATATTATAAATATATATTATAAATTATTTGTTATGATATATATATATATAGTTATTATTACATATATATATATATATATATATATATATATATATATATATATTATATATATTATATATGATATTAAAAAATCATAGTTTGCTAAGAGAAAAATTATATAAACACCTTTAATTTATCGAACCAAAAAAATAAATAAATAATACTTGAAATAAATAACATTAAATTATAAAATAGGAAACAAGATAAATAAAAAGCTAGAACACGGTTCATCATATCGATCATAAAATCCTTTAACTGTAGGTGTTCAATTTCTCAGCAAACTAGCTGAAGCTCCCAAAAACAGGGAAGTTGTGTGTTTAACCACTCAGCCACGCCTCACGCTAGTATGAAGCTGAAATAAAGTTATACTACCATTATTTAAAATATTTATGTTTCTTAAAGTAAAATATATTAAACAAAAGCTGATATAGAATTTATATATTATAATTATTATTGTTATTATTAATATTATTTTTATAATTATCATTTTTATTATCATTATTATTATTATTATTATTATTATTATTATTATTATTATTATTATTATACATATATTATTATTATTATTATTATTATTATTATTATTATTATTATTATTATTTATTATTGTTATTATTATTATTATTATTATTATTATAATTATTGGAAAGTATTTGTATCGTAAGATTATTATTAAAACCATTATCATTTGGGTTTATTTATTATTATTATTGTATTATTATTAATATTATTTTTTAATATTATTATTATTATTATTTAATTATTATTATTTTAATTATTATTATTAGATATTGTTATTATTATTATGCGAATTAAAATTATTATTAGTCATTATTATTATTATTATTATTATTATTATTATTATTATTATTATTATTATTATTATTATTATTATTATTATTATTATTATTATTATTATTATTATTATTATTATTATTATTATTATTATTATTATTATTATTATATTATTATTATTTTTATTATTAATATTATTATTATTATTATTATTATTATTATTATTATTATTATTATTATTATTATTATTATTATTATTATTATTATTATTATTATTATTTATTATGATTTTGTTATATTCCAATAACATAATAACTGATGATAGCTTTCAAAATGGCAGGTGAAAAAGCCCGTAAAAGACACAGAAGAAATTTTTATTTAAATCTCTCCAGTAGAAGAATCATATCAACTCCCCTTGCAGTGTGATCATGCAGCCCAGGTTAACTCTAAAGAAGGGAGGTTTATCATCCCTGAAAGGTTCAAAGTGAAAGAGCAGCCGGACTCCCTCCCAAGAGTCGCTCGTCGGACTCTTCCTTTGAAAGCTAAGAAGAAAACTATTACTGTCGAGATCATTTCTTCAGGACTTAATTATATTAAATTGTGGAATTATTATTATTATTATATATTGTGGAATTATTAACAAAATATTTATAATAGTCATTCCCACAAAATAATTTCATTTCTTCCTGAAGATGGCTCGAGTTCGGAGGGAAAGTATTTCAACAATATACAAGTCTTCAACAAAGACCTTAAGTCCTGAAGAAATGATCTCGACAGGAATAGTTTTCTTCTGAGCTTTCAAAGGAAAGAGAATCCAAAGAAGCGATTCTGAGAGGAGAGGTCCGACACTCTTAACTTTTGAACCTCCAGGATGGCTGTAAGTCCCCTTCTTTAAAGTTGTTTGGACTTATGGGCAGCCTTTCTGAGGAGTGGATATGATTTTTCTACTGGAGAAGTTTAGATGAAATATTTTCAGTTTTTTTTTTTTTATGGAACTTTTTTGACAAATTTGTGAAGTCACTTTATATATTGAATTTTGTTTTTTTTTTTTCATATTAATATTATAATTATTATTATTTTCATTATTATTATTTTTTATTATTATTTATTATTATTATTATTATTATTATTATTATTATTATTATTATTATTATTATTATTATTATTATTATTATTATTATTATTATTATTAGTAGTAGTATTATTATTATTATTATTATTATTATTATTATTATTATTATTATTATTATTATTATTATTATTATTATTATTATTATTATTATTATTATTATTATTATTATTATTGATGATATGGTATTATTATTATTATTATTATTATTATTATTATTATTATTATTATTATTATTATTATTATTATTATTATTATTATTATTATTATTATTATTATTATTATTATTATTATTATTATTATTATTATTATTTTTTTACTATTATTATTATTATTATTATTATTATTATTATTATTATTATTATTATTATTATTATTATTACATTACTAATGCTGCTCTATTATTTCATTATTATTATTATTATTTTTATTATTTATTTATTATTTTTATTTTTATTTCTTTTATTTTTATCTTTTATTTTTTTTATTTTGTATATTTTATTATTATTATTATTATTATTATTATTATTATTATTATTATTATTATTATTATTAATATTATTATTATTATTATTATTATTATTATTATTATTATTACTTTTTATTATTATTATTATTATTATTATTATTATTATTATTATTATTGTTATTATTAATATTACTGCTTTCATTATTATTATTATTATTATTATTATTATTATTATTATTATTATTATTATTATGTTTCACACAAATTTCACTATATTTACTATATTCTCTAGCTGCTGAGTTGAACCCCCTTTTCTACGGGTACATACGGGCACATACATACTAAAGGGAAGGAAGTTAGCGAATTGGTGAAAATGAATATTCAGTTAGTCAAAAATAAAAAAACTAAATAAAAGTGTATCCTTGCATTATAAATAGTCCTAATTAGCATTACAAAACAAAATCGAATATTGTAAAGAATATTCATCTCTTGGAGATACAAGAAAATAGAGTTACTGCTAAAGTGGGAAGATTCAGATAAAATATGGATAATCTTTTAGAAGGTGTTATGGACTAGAAGTAGATTATGGACAACAGCGAATAGTGTCCAGCTGGAAACAAATCAACAAAGATATAAAACAGATTGTGTAGGCATGGCCATAAAAATTGGTGAATGGCAGGGTCCCAAAGATATAGTACTGTGAGGATATTAGTGGCCAACATTGAGGCGTGTTATCACCTCGTAAGAGAGCTGCCGTCTGTGGAGGTAAGGCACCACTCACCAATGCTTCGCTTTGTATTTTGAGTTTCACTCTCTAATCACTCGTTCAGCACTCTTGCCATATAAATAGTTTTGAAAGCTTCTCCCATATTGAGCAGAGAGTAATCAGTTGATGGAGGCGGCCCTTGTCGAATGTACTAATATAAAAACGAACAACTCCCTGCAGATATGCGACCATTTTGGCTTCTTTCAGAATTTTACTATATATATATAAGTATATATATATATATAGAGAAAGATATAAAGGATATATATATATATACATATATATATATATATATATATATATATATATATATATATATATATATATATATAAAGAATATAATTATTATTATTATTATTATTATTATATATATATATATAAGGTTATATATATTATGATATATATTATACAGATATATTATATATGTATATTATATTATATATATATTATTATAATATTATTACATATATATTATGATGATATATTATTACATATTATATATATAATATGATGTATATATATATATATTATTATATATATTATATGATATGTTATATATATAAAGTATATTATATATATATATTATTATATTATATTACATATAGCACATTTATTATTATTATTACATATATTATTATTACATACATATGTTATTAAATACATATTATGTATATATGTATATTTGATATATTGGGCTGTATATATATATAGTATATATATATATATATATATATATAGTAAGAGAGAAGATATATATATATATATATATATATATATATATATATATATGTTATATATAAGGTATTATCTGGTTTAAAATATTGAAATATATTTTATGAATAATTAAATTTTACCAAAATAGCAAATTAAATCATTTAAAATTAAGATACGAATTTTTGCTGAAGAGCAAAATAAATTGCATTTTTTAGTGTTCTGTTTAATTTCCTGTTTATTTTTTACCTCTACGCACTTTATCAAATATGTGTGGTGGCTGTATGGTGGTTGTGAAGCAGGTCATAAACCATGTAAGGTCCTTCCTCATCCTGTAGATTATGTAAACCAATCCCAAACTTGAAGCAAGAGAGAGAGGAGAGGATTCTGCTTAATAGATTAAATCTTTGGTCTATAAAAATTGGCGGGTCATAAAAATTGAAAAGAACAAAGGAACTCTTTAACTGATTATTAAACTTTCTTTTCGCTTCCTTTACTAAAGTACAAAGGAATGAACTTCGTTGGAACTTTTGGGCCATCATTTGATTTGGATCCAAAAAAAAAACTTCTGAAGTATGTTATTCTTCAGCCAATTCGAACATTGAAACACTCAAAAATAATGATCCCGGAATGGCAAGCCATCACCAACTCTAAACTCTCTCATCTCAAACTCTTTATATATGGGTTGGTTGGGTTGTATATAGATATATATATTATATATTGTTTTATATAAAAAGATAGATAGATATATAGTATATTATACATATATTATTAGAGTTATTATTATTTGATATATATATATATATATGAGGTGAGTGTAGAGTATATATATATATATATGCTATTATTATTATTTTTATATATATATATATATATATATATTATACATATTATTATATTTTTGAGTATATATATATATATTATTATATTATTATTAATATTATGTTATATATTATTATTGTATATATATTATATATTATTATATGTGTTATGTATATATGGTTAATATATATATACATATTATTATTACATATACATAAGGGATATATTATTAATATTATTGTATTATATATATATATATAAAGAGAGTATATAGTAAGGATATATGGTGAGAGGTATATATAGAGATTTAAAAAGTTCACACCTCACGGGCATAGCAATTATTCAAGGAGGGAACTTAGGTAATTTCTACCTAGATCCGGAAGTTCCGCGAGAAGGGAGAGTCGCACATTTGACCGAGATTGGAAAACACAGAACCAAATTTCTTTATCTAGATAGATGTATGGAGGTCTCACTCTGGGGGTAAAATGATAACCTCACTTTTTACCTGCCCTTGACCTCAGCCTTCTTCTGACCTTTGCCTTGACCTTTGGCGCTCCTTTCGAAGAAAGGGTAGCTAAACGGTTGCGTACAACCGTTGTACGTAGCGCCTCCATTTTGCCCTTAGTGACTCATTACTTTTAAGAACTGTTTTTTGAACTCGAATAGAATCCTGATTTTTTTTTGAGAACTTAATTTTTTGAGAACCCTATTTTTGAGAACCTTATTTGAGAACCCTAATTTTTTGACCCTGATTTCGGCAACCCTAATTTTTGCAACCCTTTCTCGGTGATATTGCCACGAGCTGCGTAAGTACCGTTGTAAACTTCTACCCTACTTCGATCAACCCTTTGCTCCGCCAAGGCCAGTTCTGGACCATGCCCGCTTGACTATTTTAGTTTGAATCCTGTTTGATATCTTGAATTTTCTTTTGTCTTTCTCTTTGTCTAAAGTTCATGTATACTGCGGTCCCATACTTGATCACATCTTCGCCATAAACGTACTTGGATCATGAGAATTTATTGTCCTTCCATAGGCTTAGCCCTTTTGATGTCTTAAACCTTGTTTAAGTAGTAATTTCACCATGATATTTCTGGCCTTGCCTCTGCCAGATACCATGCTGGGTCAATTTTGGCCCACGTTACTCTCTTTTTGGCCACTCAAAGCCACCGTCATATACTGGGTTCCTAACTTGAACGTATTTATGGATCTATCCTATGAATTCTGAACACCCCAGAAAATGCACATATCCATATGACTGATATTGATTTACAAAGACATACATTTGATGAACAAATATCATTGTAATGAATGTCAATTGAACAATGTTCACGAAACATCATCATCAACAATCTCTTATCCCATATGCATTACTATCAACATCAATGAACATCATCATAAAATTGAATTATATACATCATATTCATCTGTGAATGAATTTTATATATACATCATGTAGAATTTGAGCCTCATGACACCAGACTTCTTCCATATACACTCTATGACTTATAATGTTCTCTTAAAGAGATATATGCTGATTCCAACTAAAAAGAATGACTTGTTGATTTAAACTGCAGTTATACACTCAAATATTTTTGGTCAGCAGTGGTAGCAGCATTTAGTGTTTTGTGCCTTAAACTCTCGGCCGTAAACGCGAATCATCGGCCTCTACCACGGTGGGCTTTTGAAACCTTCTTTGGGACTTAGCCCTTTTTTTGGATGTCTTGCCTTTCAGTCTGATAACTGCGGCATTCAGCCTGATTCCCGCCAGGGCGCACTCGGCGCAAAGCCTGATTTTGGACTACGCCAGTTTCGGATGGTTTTTGATGTTCCTAATCGTAAAATTTAGTATTTGGCCCTTATCAGTGCCTCTCCATGAGGCTGTGACGGCGGCGGCCCGCGGCGCCGCGGCGCCGGCGCGCGCCGGGCGCCACCGTCAGCATGCCGCGCCTGCCGTGAGCACATAGCGCCAGGCGCACCACAGGCGCCTGGCACCAGCGCCACCTCTTGCCAGTGCCTCCCTTGAGCTCCCGAGCCCAGCCTCAGGCGGTGCCCCACCCTCAGCCAGGCAGTATGACAGACTGATCATGTGGCACATCCTCGGGCTGGGTGGCATGTTTCTCTTTACTAGAGGTTAAAATCTTTTCTGATCACTTCATAAGGATATATATTATATATATACATATATATATATATATATGAGATATACATACATATATATATATATATATTATTATTACATATACATAGTTGCTACATATATATAGGGCCATAAGTGATATAGAAGAATCATCCTTATGAAGGAGTTATCCAGCATTTCGACATTTTTAGTCTTTATATAAATTTTTAAAAATTAGCGTAAAGAAGAAAACCCAGGAGTGTTCGATTAGCAGCAAAACACTATTTTACGCTTTAATTTCACAGTTTATTGGTCAGCCATACCTTGCAGCAGTAAATCAGTAATCAATAGATGTGTTACCTAACACCTAAGGGATTAGTATGTTTTTGTTTTACTGTTTTATTTCGTTTTTAACTTCTGTTTTACTGTTTAACTTTCAGCTTTACTGCTTTTTAACTTCTCTCTGCTTCTAGCTGGTTTTAATTCTGCTTTACTCGCCTTTAACTCACACACACGTGATACCTTAAAGTGGTAAAACTGCAACCCACAGAGGTGTTACCTAACACCTAAGGGATTAGTATGCTTTTGTTTTACTGCTTTACTGCTTTTAACTTTCTGCTTACTGCTTTAACTTTGATTTACTGCTTTAACTTTCTGCTTTACTGTTTTAACTCATATTGTTTTACTGCTTTAACTCACAGATGTTATTAGCATTTTTACATACCTTAAAAACAGTAAATCAGTAAATCAATAGGGAGGTGTGACCTAACAATTGCATTAGTGATGACTTTGTTTTACTGTTTACTGTTTAACTCATGTTTTCTTAATACCGTTTTTAATCTCATGTTTTACTGCTTTAACTCATATGTTTTACTGTTTTTACTACTCATATGTTTTTACTGCTTTAATCATATATTTATTAATATTATGTTTTTTATTTTGTTTTAATATTTTTATTTATTTTATTATTTTTATTTATCTTTATTATTATTTTATTATTTCTTTTTATTATTTTATTTTTATTATTATACTTAGTGTTATTTTACTTCATACCTATTGTTATTATTATTATTATATTTGAAATTGCAGCACAGACACACAACACCCACACACACACACACACACACACACATACACACACACTTTACACTCATACAACACATTCACTATGACACTGATACACACATTCACTATGACACTTATACACACATTCACTCTGACACTTACATTTACCCACAGACACTTCATATCTACACTTCATGCACACGCGGTGACGCACTTGAAAGACTTGTGGGTTACAACATATTCAATTGCTTGAGATTAGATTTTGGGTGATTAAGCCCCATAGACATCGTATTTGGGTAACACAGTATCTACTTCACAATAACGGACTTGATTTTTGCACTGGGCAGATTTCCATTTGTTGTACCACAGACTTTACTTCATTACCACACAGGCCAGACTCCACTCAGGCACCAACACGATTTACTCTTCACACAATACAGCTTCAGCCTGTACGGCCATCAATACGTGACGGTTACACACGAACACACGCACATCTCACGCCATCTACACAATACACAGCACACACACGGCGCCACGTGCCAAATACACCAGCCGGCGGGCCAGCCAATAGCCAGGGTCACGGGCAATCGCCCCTCATACATTATAGCGTAACACGTATAATTTATTGGTAACACTTATGCCTTGGCTCAAACACGGCACATTTATGAGGCTTCCACTCAAACTCTTATTAGTGTGCCTCGGATACTTGCTGGGCCTAGCATATTTAGTAAATGTCTTGAACAAAGAATTAACATTAACTGTGCCATTGGCTTTTGTTTGCAAGATAACTGGGTCGGTTCTTAGGTGGTCATCTTACTAAATTTTTTATGAAATTTTTATTAAAAATATAGATTTTACAAACGTACCTTAAAGCAATAAACCAGTAAATCGTAGGCAATCACCCTCTAGCAATTCTCTACACCAGTTACAGACACGTTTTTCTCAGGTTTGACTTACCGCTTAGCATAATATCACCTAAATACGTAATGTGCAGGCAAACAAGTTCTTTCCGCTGACAACATATCTTTATTATTAAAATCTTTCTGCCCTTACGGTATCAATAACCATCTCACTTCACATCTGCAGCGCCACCACTCGATGCCAACTGCAATACTCAAAGCCTTTAAATAACTGATTCTCTTTTGGCCATTGTAGCCATTATCATCCATGGGCCATGCTGAGCACCACCACGAGAAAAACATTAAACACCGCATTCTTGCAGATGACGAAAATCGATATCTCTCTGTAAATGTTGAAATACCACTTTTAGGTCTAAATTTAGATAATCCTTTAAAAACAGGGGCATTTGTGCCTAATTCAGGTCAAAATATTCAAACCGACCTTTTCTGTAACGTGGTGCACATGTTAGCCTAAATTTGTGCTCCAAATTTAGATAAGCCTTTGTATCTCTACATGCTGATTTGGATTACAGGTGTCAGCAGTAATTCCAGTAGCAGACGCTAAGAATCATTGTTATTATTATTATTTTATAATTATTTTTTTTTAATACTTTAGTAAAAATTTTATGAAATTTTATTAAGGTTTACGGTACCTTAAGCACAAATCAGTAATCGCGTTGCTTCCTGGGCACTTCACCAGTTGTCACGCCGATTGATCTCTGCTGCTTACATCACCTTTAGCGATGCACAGCATAAAAAGAATAAATAAAGCCTTCTTTCTTCTTGTTAACATAACATGTATTTTATTTAAAAATCTTTCTAAGTTCTTATTTAAAAATAATAATTATTCACTTACATTTATATTATCCGCTCGATGATGTTATCTAAAAATATTTCAAAGTTTTAAATAATTGATTTTCTTTATTATTATCTATGTACATTGACAATCCAACACGAGAAAACACAACAACCTGCACTCGTTACAGATACGAAACTGGACCTCTCTCTCTGTAAAATGTTGTAGGATAACCTTTGTATCCCCGGCGATTTAGGCCTAATACTCAGGTCAAAAATATATTTCAAACTGACCTTTTCTGTAAAATGTGGTGCAATAATTACGTTAGGCCCAAATTTAGGCCTAAATTTAGGATGAGCCTTGTAGATGGGCTAATTTAATCCTAATACCAGGTCAAAAGGTAATTGTAATTCAAGTATAGACAAGAATCATTGTTATTATTATTTTTATAAATATATTTCAAACTGAAACATGCTGAATCGGTAAGATCCTTTAAGCAGGTAAGAAGGAAATTTTCTACCCTACATCATAGAACAGAGTTAATATTAATGCCTTCCCTAGTTCATAAGCTAACCACCAGGGCTCAGCATGAGCCCCACCCGCAAAGTGCTGCAGCCAACCTCGGGCACCTGGCCAGCGTGTCCCGCCGTCCCCACCCATCCGCGTGTGCCCAGGCGCAATATTTCCGCGTCCCGCCCCGCCGCGGCGCCCGCAGGCGCAATATTCTCGCGCGATGAAATATATGGTATATATATATATATATGGATATATGCATATATATATATATATATATATATAGTATATATATATATATATATATATATATATATATATATATAATATATATATATATATATATATATATATATATATATAAATATATATACAGTATATTATTAGCTAGAGGTTATATATATATATATATAGCATATATAGTATATATATATATATATATATATATATATGTATATATATATATATATATATATATATATATATATATATATATATATATATATATATATATATATATATTATATATATATATTGTGTGTGTGGGTGTGAGTGTCTATGGGTGAGCGTAAGTGTCTATGTGTATGTGCGTATGTGTGAATAAGAGATATAGTGTATGTGTGTATAAGACAAAAGATGAGTCATCAAAAATGAATCATCAATATAGGTAGTATTCAAAGATGACGCTATCAAAGATGAGTCATCAAAGATGATCCACCAAAGCTGAGGTACCAAAGCTGTTATTAAAGGAGGCATCAAAGCTGAGGCACAAAAGCTGAGAATCAAAATTACAAGTATCAAATATCGAGTGGGGATGTGGTGGAAGGTGTGTGTGTGTGTGTGTAAAATGTGTTCTATTCTAAATAATAACAACAATAGGCATGAAGTAAATAACACTAACAAAGTATTATAATAAAAATAAAATGTTTTAATAAATTATACGTTATATGTGTAAGTGAGTGTGGTGTGTGTGTGTGCGCGTGTGTGTATGTGTGTTCTAAATAATAACAAAATAATAGGCATGAAGTAAATAAAACTAAGTATACACAAAATAAAATAATAAAAATAATAAAAATAATAATAAAGATAAATAAAAATAATAAAATAAATAAAAAGTATTAAAACAAAATAAAAAAACATAATGTTAATAAATATGTGAGTTAAAGTAGTAAAATGCTTTAAGTATGAAATAAAAATGAATGGACTCAGAGTATATTAAAAAAGAAATTTTTTGATATGTATAAGTATAAAATAAAAATAAATGTCTGTAGTATATATATATATATATATATATATATATATATATATATATATATATATATATATATATATATATATATATTATATATATATATATATATATATATATATATATATATATATATATATATATATATATATTCTCATCTCTGGGCGAGGGAATATTGCGCCTCGCGGATCTTGGCGGAACGCGTGGAAATATTGTGCTCGGCGTGGAGTCGCAAAGTGGGCGTGGAAACAGGAAAAATATTATATGCTTCGCGGAGCTGGCGGCGGGCGGAACGCGGTAAACATGAAATTGGCGGCGCACGGCGGCGGGACTTATAGCGTGGACAACAGGAAGTGCGGGCCAGGCTTTGTGCCTCAGGTAGCTCATGGCATTCCAGGCGGTTAGCTTATGAACTAGGAAAACTACTCCGACCAATCACAAGTAATGAAAACATTTCCTTCTTACCTGCCTAAAGGATCTTACCGATCCATGCATTGTTTCCAGCTTGAAATATTAGTATTTATAAAAAAATAATAATAACAATGACTCTTGTCTATACTGAAATTACCTTTTGACCCTTGGTATCATCTTTAAATTAGCCAAACGCTAAAAGGGCTTATTCCAAATTTAGGTTTAATATTCTAGGGCCTAACGTAGTTATTGGCACCACATTTTACAGAAAAAGGTCAGTTTGAAATATATTTTGACCTGGTATTAGGCCCAAAATCGCTCCCGGATACAAAAAGCGATTATCCTACAAATACATTTTTACAGAGAGAGGTCAGTTTCGTATCTGTAACGAGTGTGTGGGGGTTGTTGTGTTTTCTCGTGTTGGGTTGTCAATGTAAATAATAATAAAGAAAACCTGAATTATTTAAAAATATTTTTAGTTAACATCGAGTGAATAATATAAAATGTAAGTGAATAATTGTTATTTTTAAATAAGAACTTAGAAAGATTTTTTAATAAAATACATGTTATGTTAACAGAGAAGAACTTATTTTTGTTCTTTTATACTCTTATTTACATCAAGTTAAAGATGTGATGTAGCTGGTGTTTCAATAGAACAAAACGTAAGTATACAGTGTAGAGGGGCGCTAGGGGCTGACCTTTACTGATTTTACTGATTTATTGCTTTAAGGTACGTAAATATATGTTTTAATAAAATTATATGAGAAAATTTTTACTAAAAGTTATTTTTAAAACTCTGATAGTTATGTAAAATAAGGATAAAAATAATCATCCATGTGTATACTGGAATTACCTTTGACCTGGTAGCTTAAATCAGCATGGGATACAAAAAGGCTTATTCTAAATTTAGGGCCTAAATTTAGGCCTAACGTAGTTATTGCACCACATTTTTCAGAAAAGGTCAGTTTGAAATGTTTGATCTGGAATTAGGGGCCTAAATCGCCCTGGCCACAAAAGGATTATCCTAAATTTAGACCTAAGGTAGTTATTTCAACACATTTTACAGAGATGTCAGTTTCGTATCTGTAAGGAGTGCGGTTGTTGTGTTTTCTCTCGTGGTGGATTGTCAATGTACATAGATGATAATAATAATAATAAAGAAAAACCGAATATAAAAAACTTTTGAAATATTTTTAGTTAACATCGAGTGAATAATATAAATGCTTGAATAATTGTTATTTTTAAATAAGAACTTAGAAAGATTTTAATAAAAAGTACATGTTATGTTAGCAGAGAAGAACTTATTTATACTTATTACATGGCTAAAGATGATGTAAAGTAAAGTCAATAGAAGAAAATGTTGCATAGCTTGCGTAGAGGGTACATAGGTGACCTTACTGATTTAATGATCATGATAGTTTTAAGGTACGTAAAATATATGTTTTTAATAAAATTTGGTACAATTGTAGTAAAATAAATTTAAAAACTTGATAGCTATAAAATTTAATAAACAAAAAGTATTAACAGTTAATAATAAATTCTTTGTTCAAAGATAATGATTGATTTATTATAGTAGTTTTAAGAAACTTTGAAATAATTTTAGTTATATTTGAATGAGTAATATAAATGTATGTGTTTAATTAAAAACATAAAATGTTTTAATAAATTATACGTTCGCTGTGTGAGTGTGTGTGTGTGTGTGTGTGTGTGTGTGTGTGTGTGTGTGTGTGGGTGTGTGGGTGTAAGCGGGGAGTGTGTAAGAAATCTGTGTAAGTAAATCTGTGTAAGTAAATCTGTGTGTGAGCAAGTAAACGTGTGTGAGGCAAATCTGTGTGAGGCAATCCTGTTTGAGGCAAATCTGCAGGGCAAATTCAGTGTACAAATGTATGTTCATGGGTAAATGTAAGTGTCAAAGGCAGTGAATGTGTATATGTAAGTGCGTCCGCGTGTATAAGTGTAAAATGTAAAGTGCTCCAAGTGGGCAAAATGTAAAGTGCTCAAGCAGAAAAAGTGTGTATAAGTGCTACTGGCAGTGAATGTGTGTATAAGGTCATAAAGTGAATGTGTGTATATAAGGGTGTGTGTGTGTGTGTGTGTGTGTGTGTGTGTGTGTGTGTGTATGTGTGTTCTAAATAATAATAACAATAGGCATGAAGTAAATAACACTAAGTATAATAATAAAAATAAAATAATAAAAATAATAAAATAATAATAAAAATAAATAAAAAGTATTAAAACAAAATAAAAAACATAATGTTAATAAATATATGAGTTAAAGCAGTAAAACATATGAGTTAAAGCAGTAAAACATATGAGTTAAAGCAGTAAAACATGAGTTAAAGCAGTAAAACATGAGTTAAAGCAGTAAAGCAGTAAAACAAAATCATACTAATCCCCCCTTGGTGTTAGGTAACACCTCTATTGATTTACTGATTTACTGTTTTAAGGTATGTAATGTTAATAAATATATGAGTTAAAGCAGTAAAACATATGAGTTAAAACAGTAAAGCAGAAAGTTAAAGCAGTAAATCAGGAAATCAAAAGCAGTATAGCAGAAAGTTAAAGCAGTAAAGCAGTAAACAAAAGCATACTAACCCTTAGGTGTTAGGTAACAACTCTTATTGATTTACTGATTTACTGCTTTAAGGTATGTGAATGTATGTGAGTTAAAGCAGTAAAAAACAAGAGTTAAAGCAGTAAAGCAGAAATAGCAGTAAAGCAGAAAGTTAAAGTAGTAAAGCAGAAGTTAGAAGCAGTAAAGCAGTAAACAAAAGCATACTAATCCCCCTTTAGGTGTTAGGTAACACATCTATTGATTTTACTGATTTACTGCTACTTTGCATGTAATGCTATCAAACATGCGGAGTTAGCCAGTAAAACAAAACGTTTCTATGCATCAGACACCTTGATTTTCCACATACACCTTTAAAAACTTTATAAATCAAAAGAGCTGTTGATAGCCTCTAACAGGTTGTCTTTTTCCTCATCACCTATACTATATATATACTATATATATACATATATATATATATATATATGGAGTTATATATACATACATAAGGTTGGTTATACATATATATATATATATATATATATATATATATGCTATATGATAGGAAAAGATTAACTCATAGTAGGAAGCATCCTAGTAACTTGTAATATACACCACCGAATCCTCATACCTTATAACCTAGGGATAGACACCAATATTAGGGCTATTCGGGCCCAGGAGGCCAGGAAAAGGCTTGAAAAAGTGGCACTCAGTTGGCATTATGTGGCACTCACTCTTGGCACTATGTGGCACTCACGTGGCACTCATTGGCACTCAATGGCACCTCACATTGGCACTCACTCTGGCACTCACCTGGCACCCACCTGGCACTCATCTAATACCCATAGAACACTAATAGAACATCCCTAGGTAAGGGCTCTCTTGCATGGTATTGGGG
>JABUQX010107429.1:27500-40000 GCA_015478945.1 Trachelipus rathkii
TATTATTATTATTATTATTATTATTATTATTATTATTATTATTATTATTATTATTATTATTATTATTATTATTATTATTATTATTATTATTATTATTATTATTATTATTATTTTACTATTATTAAAATATTCAAAAATAAAAAAGGGTAAGGAAAAGCAATTTGTTTTTTTTTTTCTCAATCTTTTTCTTTTTTTTCATTTATTAAATAAAAATACATTTATTTGTACAAAATACACATTTACAATATATATATATTATATATATATATATTATATATATATAAAAATATTATATATATATATATATATATATATATATATATATATATATATATATTTAATATATATACTATATATATATATATATATATTATATATATATATATATATATATATTAATTACATAGGAAAAGTTAGCATAGAGGTTCGAGAGGGCCTCTGTATCCAAAAGGTATAGTTCGAGCAGTGTTTATAATAAGAGCCCTCTTTGTTGAAGTCATTCTCAGTTTCTTTGTTCCTTTTCTGATTGATACATCGCCCTTCTTAGTAGCCCTAAAAATCATTGAAGGAGTATTAACTTCTCTATATCGACCGTTTGTATTCACATACGGCTTATCTGAATCATCTAGATTGAAAACCATATTATGAAGAGTGGGAGCTCCTTCCTTTTCTCTCATTTGTTTAATTGCAATTGCTGTTAGGTCCTTATCTTTTATAGCGTTGTAATACTCTTCAGCACCCATAAGCCATTCCCTCACTTCGTTTTCAGCATCTGTATCGACTTTATCTAACACTATTTTCAGCATACCGTCAAAATTGATAATATCACTACTCAATTTACTCAATGTTAAGCCCTTAGCTTTCAGAATATGATATGGTACCATCAGGTTTTATAAGCCTAACAGCGTAAGATTTAGGTCCAGTGCAAACAAAGCTGTCAGCTGTAATACCAGCACCGATTTCGTCTGTCAAATCACCAAGAAACCTTCCTGTTTCGGGTACGAGCTCATCTTTTTTAGCTACAAAGATGCAAGAATCTGTATCGCAGTATAATACCCTTTGACCAAGTTTTTCCATGAGTCTGTATAGTTTGACTCTTGCGTGGGCTGTAGTGAACGCAGCGATAGCTAGATTTGTAGACTTTGCAGTGTTATACGCGTAAGCAGTGTATCGGACAGAAACTATATGTTTTTGTCCAGCAACCACTACATTTTCAATTTCCAAATCGGCTTGCTTAGCCAATGCCCAGACCTCTGCGTCACTGTGACAAATGATGTCTTCTGTAGCAGGTGCGCGTTCCGCCATTTTTCCCCAAAGAGAATTAAGACATAACTTTGCAATGAAACGGAGACCAGGGTTGCTCTTGATATTAGCCTTATCTAGTTTAACGCTTCAATTCTTTCAAAAGCCTCGATGAAAATGTCAAGTTCAGGATCTGTGAGACCGGTGATACCTTCAGGGTACCCTGAAGCCTCAGTTTTCCATTTCAGGAAGGCTTTCACGTAGTCTGTGAACAAACCGATCATAGGTGTGAATTTCCAGATTTCAAAGATCTTGGTAATCTTGTAGCCTTTTTCAACAGCCAATTTTAGTTCGGGTGTTGTGTAAACACCCTTAATCTCGCGTTGACTATCAGTGTGAGTGCACAATCCCTCGTATCCTTCTTTAGCGCACGTCCGACATAGGGTAAATATTAGTCTTTCTTTATACCTCCCTGGTAAAACAGGAATGTATAAGTTTTGAGGAGGTAAAACGCTAACGTAAGCTACCCCGAAATATTTCTCGTGCATGTTCGCTATGTATTCAGGAATGCTAGGGATGTCACTGCCAACAAGTTTCTTCGGGATGCCTGTAGGGAACTCTTGAGATTTTTGTACCCAAGGGTACAACGATGTGAAATCTAAGTAACAAATTTTATTAGCACCGTCTGTGGGAGGGAAGTAATATACAAAGGGTTCTGTACGACCGCCGTACAATGCGTCACCAATAATAAGTCTATTATTGGCGACATCGTTGCCTATTCTATTAACATACGGTCTCAAAAGTTCCGTATCCTCCTCCTCTTCGGCAGGGTCAGCGTTGAGTATACTCACCAAGCACTCATCTTTCATTTTTTTTCCATTCGCATTCCCACACCCTCACAACTTCAAAGCCGGCTCTTTTGTATGCTTCTTCCTGCAGCATGGTTATTCTATACCTGTCGAGACTGGAGACACCTCTATGTTCAAGCTTGCCATCCTCACAACTCTGATGCCCATGCCAAATACATCCATGGAACAAGTACGCTATGCGTTTCTTTTCCACGGGTCTAGCACCGGGTGCAGACGCAGCCTTATCCATAGCCTTCCATCTCTGTTCATTCCTGGGTTTCAGCTGGTTGTCTACTTGAAGCTGTCTGAGGGCTACAAAGGCATCTCCGTCAATAGGTGTATAATCAACAACAGGGACCTCAGTGTAACCGTCTGGATGTACGTGTTTATTCTTAAGTTTAAACACTCGTTCGCCGCCATTCCGGGCATGGGTTATCCTTTGGCCTGTATACTTCTCCATGAATGCTATCCAACGAATACCTTCATACGAATAATTTTTCTCTCCGTGTCGACTAATATGAGCAACAGTATCATCTTTCATATAATGAGTTTTAAAGACTCTAAAACATAATGAAGCAATTGTACAACATTCCGTTAAACAATCTATTTGGAACATATCAATGAACATCTTTCGGAATTTTTCAAAACTTTGTCGTAAAATGTCAACATCCTGCACACAATATTTAGTGCATTCTGCTTTTATGTCATACTCTCTATTTTCGAACGAGCTATACCACTCGGTAAATTCTCGTTTCTCTGACTCTTCCATGCGGTCAGTTTCAAATAATTCTCTAGCAGGTATCCGACCAACATAATTTACATTATCCAGAGTAAGAAATCTATAGGGGAAGAACCCTTTAGCTACATCACCTTTAAGCCCCATGCATTTAGGTAGCTTCTTCAAAGCACAGGGCATGTATAAGAGAGTGTCTTTAAATGTTATATTATGCTGAGCTGTCATAGTGATGATCTTTGTTCCACGTTTTACAGGGTTACTAGAAATAACACTAGCACCGGGTCTTGCTAATAATTTACTGAACACGAATTGAGTGTCGAACTTACCTCCATTATGAGCTGCTACTATTATTTCGTCTTTCTGATGTTTTTTGGAAAAACTGAATAAATAATTTATGAATTTATCGACTGGACACTTGTCTGTATCATTTTCAGCATTCAAATCCAAATGGAAGATTTCCTTTCGTTTAGTTCCACATTTCTCGCACTGTTCATTTCTTAATTCTTTATCGCTGCATTTATAACAGACCAGCATACTTACAAGTAAGTACGGTACCATGTCAACAACTGATTTGCCGTTACCTTTATCAGTCTCGTTATGGTTATACGTTTCCACATCGTAATAAAATGTATATACATTTTTATTTTCCTGCCAGTCCTTTTCTTTCTTTTTCAATGTTTTCATGAAACATTTATGAGCCCCTTTATCAGGGTTATACTTCACATCGCATACTCCACACTGAATATTCACACAGTCATGTTGAATCTGTCCTTTATTATCTGCAATTTTCGTTGTATCACACAGCTCACAAATTTTTATTTTCTTACATACCCATTTGTTGTTTTTTCTATGGTTCTTAAGACATTCTTCATTATAAAAGTGACGATTACATTCAGGGCAATACTTTAAAGGAATATTATTATCTTCAGCCCTTCCCCCGCATTCATATGTGAGACACTGTTTACATTTATAATATTCACATTCCTGGTTTAGATGTAAAGCCATATTTGTTACAAAACTGTAACATTGTCTACAAAAAATTTCACCCCTTATATTGTCAGGATTCACACTACCTATTGTTAATTTGATTTTATCGTTGGGAAGAGGGTAATAATAATGAGTATTGACAGCATCCCATCCAATTATATACAAATCTTTATCTCTATCATTTTCTCTTGGTTTATAAACCACATGCAACTTTTCATCTTTATCGTTTCTGTAGACAAATATCCTACAATTTAAGACCCGTTCTATTATAGCAAATTTATCAACAGTCAAAGGTTCAGCATAATTTAAACCGCACTGAATCGGCTATTTTCCGCAGCCAATTTTACTATAAGTATCAGGGTCAACCCGTTATTTTAATCTTTTTTTTTCAGATAACACTTTTACACAGGGTTGCTATAGCTTTAAATCCACAACCAACTGCATCAATCCTCCTATCATAAGTACTTGCGCATAAATGACGTGTGATAAGCTCACGGTGGATAAAATTAACTTGATCAGGGAATAGAGGGCCACTCCCTTCAGGGTTATGTAATACCTGGACTTCAACTATGAAATCGCTGAACGTAGCTTTATCTCCAGACTGAAAGGCCCTCTCCAGACGGGTACACAGGGTTGATACCAAATCATCATTATCTTTTACATCTTTATGAGCAAGGTTGACGTGGAATTCGTTGCGAGCACCATCATTGAAAGTAAACCAAAATCTTGCTTTGTATTCTCCATAGTTCACCTCCTTTTTTAGATGTTCAACAATATCCCGAATAACCCTTCTGAAAGCATCCTCAATATCGAGACCTCGGTTGAATACATTTTCTTCATTGACCCTGATTCTGTACCGATGAGTGTCAATGACTCCTGAATTTCTAGAGACTGCAGTCGTTGTAATTTCTAATAATTCAGCTGTAAAATCTTCATCATCGTCATCATCATCTGCATCATCATCATCACGTTTTCTTTTGTTATTCTTCTGTAAAGAGAATCCATCATAAATATACTAGTAATAACATAAGACCTATCTTAACCTAACTTAACTGATTCTATCATTTTCTTATTGTTTTAAATAATTACAGTTACAAGATTATCTATAGCATTTACTTTAATTAGTAATTCAAACAGTATGTATTTAAAAGAATTTTGCAAATTACACTTACCCCATCATCTGGGCCATCATAAGGATCAACATCCATAGGTGTATCTCTGTGATCGTTCACTCCGCTGGTTCCTGCACCGGCATCGTTGACCCATGTAACTCTTTTCTTAGCATCACGATTTTGAAGACCACGTTTAGCCTGTACAATTTTACGATCTTCACGGGGTGGTTCAGCTTCTCTGGGTTCACCATTATCAGCAGAAGAAGGATCGGTGTTCCTGTTGTTGTTGTTGTTTGTTGTTGTTTGTTTTGTTGTTTGTTGTTTGTTGTTGTTGTTGTTGTTGTTGTTGTTGTTGTTGACCCTCCACCCCTCCTCCACGCTCTGTTAAACCCACTAGCCTCCGGAGATATAAGCAAATGGGCGCAACTGTAATATAAAATTTATAAATAATTATTAAGTTTCTGTTTTCAACAATAAATAAAACACTTACAATAGACAATAACATTTTAATAAGAAAAACAAATTTTTTAAGAAAAACAAATTTTTTTAAGAAAAACAAATTTTTAAGAAAAACAAATTTTTTAGAAAAACAAATTTTTAAGAAAAACAAATTTTTAAGAAAAACAAATTTTTAAGAAAAACAAATTTTTAAGAAAAACAAATTTTTAAGAAAAACTAATTATTAAAAAGTTTTCAGAAAAAATAAAACACTAAAGTTTTTAAAATAAAAATAAATATTTTTTGAAATAAAAATAATAACAAGACTTACAGCAAACAATTTCATGAGGTTGTGCATTTTTCCTGCATTGAATATATTCAACTGCGACATTCTGGAGATTCTTAACAGGTATCACGAAAACAAGAACTGTAATAAAAATATTATTATTATTATTATTATTATTATTATTATTATTATTATTATTATTATTATTATTATTATTATTATTATTATTATTATTATTATTATTATTATTATTATATTATTATTATATTGTATTATTATTACACCACACTGTTTAACAGCGGAAAACACACCTAGAGTAACTATCGCTAAGATGCAGACTCCACGACAGACTGAATATAACTAACAGCTAACACCCAGGCATAAGTTATATATACCGTTTCCACCCTCACCCCCCTCCCCAAACATTACGAAATCCCTATAACTCCACCCTCTTTCAGAAATTTTCAAACCTAAACATGAAACATTAACCCTTCCCGCCATTTTGTATCTTTATGCTTTATATATATAAAGTTCAAATAAATATTGTTGTTAACAGTTTTGAATAAGCATTGGTATGATGAACACCTTAGAAAAATTCGTGTTTAGATCCCCCTGTACATCTCTCGTATGTGGTCCAACGGGATCGGGTAAGACCTACGCTTTGCTAAAGTTCCTAAAACACCCTGTTCTATTCGAACAACTCCCCGTGAAAATAATCTGGTGTTACAGCATCTATCAATCTATTTTTAACGAATATAAAGATGTGATTCAATTTCATGAAGGTATATACGATGTAAAGTCTTTGGAAAATATACAGGGTCACAAAATTATTATCCTTGACGATTTGATGCATAAATTGAACGAGGATATAGCTGAAACTTTCACAGTCTACTCTCATCATTTAAATGTCACAGTGTTTTTTATAACACAAAATATCTTTCATCAGAATAAGTATATGAGAGATGTATCTTTAAATACACAATACCTAATTTTGTTCGGACAAAGAAGAGACGTGAGTCAGATCAATGTATTAGCAACTCAAATGTTTCCTATGCAAAGAAAAGAGTTTCTAAAGGTATATAAAGAAGTTACTTCCATCCCACACGGTTATTTACTGTGTGATCTTCATCCTAAGAACACGTACAGGGTACTGCTACGCACAAACATCTTACCTAACGAAACTGAAATTGTCTACATCCCTGAATAACAATGAGCAAGCTGATTGAAAAATATTTACCAGTTATAAAAAACTACAAGAAACTAAGTAAAGCTGAAAAACGTAAACATCTAAAATGTACATCATTTACCCGACTCGTATGTGAAATTTGTCTTAACCTTATAAAAGGAAATGTTCCAATAAAAGAGCCTCAGAAACAAAAGTTACGTCGACATAGCAACATCCTTAGAAAGCTTACGCGTAAAATTAAAAAGAAGAATTTTTTTAAGAAAAAGAAACTGATACAGACAGGAGGAGCCTTCCTCCCTCTATTATTTTCCATTGTAACACCCTTTTTAACTAAATTACTATCTGGTCAAAACTAATAATAATATAATAATAATAATATAATAAAATAATAATAATAATAATAATAATAATAAATAAAATAATAATATAAATATAATATAAAATAATAATACATAATAATAATAATGAAGAAAAGTAGTTGTTTATGCCTTTTTCAGATTACGAAAAAATAAATAATAACAGTATTCTATGCAACAGCACAACAAACAACACAACAGCAACAGGTTCAACCTACTACGTTATATGAACCTAAATTGGAACAAATGTCTAGTATCGAAAACGAGCTTACCCAAATTTTAAATTCACATATGAACATTCACGATAAAAGAATAAAGTATCAGGAGATATTACAAAAGTTAATAGATTTGAAAGAAAAATATACCAACTATAATGCCTCAAGATCTGTAAATGAAACTGAAGAAGAAGAAGTTGAAACTATTAAGATTTTAAATCTATTTTAGAAAGCAGTCTTCCAACCAGTGTAAAAAATAAAGGAATAGCTTTATATAACACTTTGAAAGGTCAAATTAATTGGGATTCCAATGGTCAGATTGTAATAAATGGAGATCCCATTATAGGATCAAATATCGTAGACCTAGTTTCTGATCTTGTACGTAATTGGCGAAGGAAACCTATCACAGGATGGCCTATAATAAAGCAAAAATTAAGAACAATTAATTTTCCTAAGAGTTTGATATTAAATTTGGCACGTTTAGCAGATGTGGAAAACGTGTACTCTACGCCTAGAGCTATGGCTTCGAGCTCTTCAGCTGTAATGACGTCATACCCCTCTCCTTTAGGCCTAATGAAAAAACGACCACGAAAGAATCCTTATCCTGCAGCGAAAAAATTAAGAAAAAAGGCAGGCTTGGGTAGAGAATGGTTAAAAATGTAACCTGAGATGCTATAAAACAGGTGTTCATTAACTATTAGGCTTATTAGTTAGGGTAACTGTTAGGTTTAAAATTACAAATAGCATTCCTGAAAGCCTTTGTATAAACATGAAAGTAACCCTAAAGTGCAGCTGTTCATTAATGGTTAGGCTTATCCATTAGGGTAACTGTTAGGCCTAAATTACGAATAGCATTCATGAAAGCCTTTGTATAAACATGAAAGTAACCCTAAAGTGCAGGTGTTCATTAATGGATAGGGTCATTCATTAGGCTTACTGTTAGGCTTATCATAAGGGTTAAATTAGAAAACATTTCTCTGATTGGCTGGTTGAAGATCTCCCCTTTGATAGGGTTACAGAGTTCTCATCGCTGAGGATGAAAGCATTCTTCAGTTGTACGCTCGACTTTGCACTGTCAACATGGTTTCTCTAGTAAGCACCAAGTTCGTAAACGATATTGTGTCGTGGAAAATATCTCACCCCAAAGATATAGTGAACTTATTTTTTCGCCGTAAATCTACAGGGGAGCGTTACTATACATGTTCCTCTCCACCTCATACAAATAATCGGCCTCTATTCCTATCGTGCGAAGATTTATCCCGCGTATTTGACGAAGTAAATACATGGGTGAACGAAAAGTATATTTCATCTAGCGTAACAAATTCATGGGGAGTTGCCATTAACGGAGGAGAAGACACCGACACGAAAAGACTGACTCTTGTATTCTCTTTGCACAACAATATTGAAGCTATTGAGTTACGCAGTTGGTGGCGAAACAACCCTGAGGGTATATTCAGACCATCAAGCTACGGGTTCATGATCGTAGGAAGAGAAAATATTACATCATTTATCAAGATGCGTGAAGAAATAACAAAACGTGAAGCCGAAGTCTCCAAATTAGATGATCTTATCAATACAGCCCACAACTTGTTATACACTGTGTACAACGAAAACTATACGTTTGACGCTCAATTAGCCGATGTTATGGATGTTATAGATATTGAAAAATTTACTTTTCATTGGGAAAAAGAAATGAAGACACCTGCATACAAAGATCAAGACTTGAAAATATCAGCAAGAGATATTTATACCTATGTCACAACAGATGGACTCAACAGTCTCCGTCAGTATATTATAAATACACAGTATCTGCTAAGTCCTATGGCTCAAGCTCAAGCTTATTAAATATTTTGTGAATATTCCTTTTAAAATTAATTTCATGTGATTGTATTATATTGTAAATATGTATTATTATATTTTAAAATATGCATATGTTGTAAGCATATTTGAACTACTTTTTATGAAACTAATTTGTGTAAGATGTTGTACATATAATTTTAATGATTAAATTGCTTTTTTAAAAATATTTGTTTCCTTTTCCTCTTATATATATATATATATATATATATATATATATATCTATTCGTATCCGTCTACGTCTTTATATATATATACATCTATCTCTTCTTCTTCTATTCTGTCTCTTTCTTATATATCCTCTTATATATATATATATATATATATATATATATAATTTTTTTTTGTTTTTTTTTGTCATTGTGCATGATGGAGGCTAAGGAGGCGGTCGATAAATATTACTATGACATGAAACAGCCTTACAGTTATGGAGGTTTTTCAAGGTTCGCTTCAAAGTTTCCTCACATTAATAAAAAAGAACTGAAAAATTATTTACAAGGGGAGGATGCTTTTACTCTACATAAACCTATACGGAAAAAATTTCCTACACGAAAAACCATAGCCCCTCACTTAGATAATGTATGGCAACTTGATTTAACTGAAATGGTGAAATATAAAGTTTACAATGAAGGGTATCAATACATTCTTTTTGTGATAGATGTATATTCAAGGTACTTATGGTTAAAGGCTTTAAAAGATAAAAAGTCAAAAACTGTTGCTGAAGCTGTGAGAGAAATTATAAATGAGGATAACAGATATCCTCAATTGATGTGGACAGATAAAGGTTCAGAATTTTTAGGCAAAGAGTTTCAAGAAATAGTTACAGAGTATGATATTGGGTACTACAATACGTACTCAGTTAATAAAGCTGCAATAGTGGAAAGAGTACAAAAAGAAAGAATGCATAGATATTTCACGAAAATGCATACATTTAAATATATAGATATACTACAAGACTTGGCTTATTCTTATAATAGGTCTTATCATAGAACAATTAAGAAGACCCCTCTAGAGATGGTGAAGACAAAACCCTCAGTTCCTAGTCATCCTGTACGGAAAATAAAAGATAACACAGGCATTAAATTAGGAGATTATGTGAGAGTGTCTAGGTCAGATGAAAATTTCAGAAAAGGGTATGAAGCAGGATGGTCAAGAGAAGTTTTTAAAGTAGATACAATCAGAGAATTCCCGAGAGACGGATTAAAATTATACTATCTTGAAGATTTAGATGGGGAACAAATAAAAGGAGGGTTCTATAAGCAGGAAATACAGAAAATAAGATTTGATCCTAAGAGTAATGAATATAAAATAGAAAAAATATTAGGATCTAAAGGAAAAGGAAAAAATAAACAGTATCTTGTCAAATGGGTAGGTTACCCAGCGAAGTTTAATAGTTATATAAATGCCAGTGAAATTAAGAAACATTGATCAGTTTACTTTGTGAAATATGGAGAGTGAAGATCATTTCTATTTAACGCTGCCTTCATCGGCTTCTATGGATCTATATCCGGAAAATAAAATATCAGACTATACAACCCAATTATTGAACACTATAACTTTTGATCGAGAAATGTATGAAGCAGGATTAAGTGAAATAATTCTCGACGCCGATATAGAGAATATGCCTGTTTCATATGTGGCTTTTACGATATTTAGAAATGTTGATAATGTTAAAAATGTATTAAAAAGTAAACCTAATATTGCAACCATCAAACGAGGCAACAATGAATATTTCGTTGAAAATTATTTATTAGAGCACGGTCTCTATAAATCGGTTACTGATGTGTTCATAGACTTAAACAAAAAATTTGAAGAAAGTCAAATATGTAAAGATTTAGTGTTTCTTGTTAATAAATCCGCTAACGAAGATAACGTGTTAATCACTTTAAAATCTCAATCTAATGTGAACCTGAAAGATATAAGTTTATTTATGTTCCGCCCTTCAGTCTGGTTTCGTAATTGTTGTTACTCACATGTATACAAAATATCGGGAAATAATATCAAACCATATCTAAAGGATCTAATGCGTTATATACCAACGATGGAAGAGTATGTCTCAAAAAATGACACCAAGAGTTCATTACATTTTGTATGCTTGCCTACTAAGATGTTTCAAGATCCAGGTATGGCCTATGTTTATACAGATATTATAGACCATCAGTATGTAGGGAATACTAAAGCCTCTTTGTTAAGAGTAGTTCATTTTCCAAAAGGTCGTAAAGTTATAAGCTTTCCTAATGTTCACTACTTACCTATGAGTAAGACCCAACTGAGTTCAGTTCGCGTTTATATAAGAGACGTCGAAGGCAAACCATACCCATTCACAAATGGGACAGCAGTGTGTAAAGTACACATAAGAAAGAAGCTCCGGTAAATAATAATAATGGAAAGAGAAAGAGTCTTCAGGGGATCAAGAATGCAGAGGGGATATGGTTTAGGTGGATTTTTTGCTTCGTTATTTCGTAGAGCTATTCCCCTGTTTAAATCAGGAGGTAAATACATTGCTAAAAAAGCGGCCAGAACAGGAATAAACACAATCCAGGATATTATGGGTGGTGTCGACCCTCGTAGTGCTGTAAAACGCCGCATAGCTGATGTTTCAGATGAAATGTTAGACGATGTTAAACGAAAAATACGACGCAAGATGGCGGGAGGTGGTGTTAGAAAGGTGAAAACCAGCGTGTAAAAAAGACTCAATAACAAAGAAAAGGAAAAGTAAAAAGAAAAAACCCGTAGCAAAAACGTATGAATAAAGAAGCATTGGAAAAAATATGCAAACGTAAAATAAAGGATATTTTTTCTGAATTATAATATGTGGCAACTTGTTCTTAATATATAGGTATGCACCTAAAGAATATTTTCATTAAAGGTTTAGCCTTAGAGTCGATAAGATGCATTTCTTACACCCCTCTAGTCCAGACTGCTGCAAGAGTGAATTGGATCTCTTCTCCGTAAATCCTACCCAGACATCGATCTTAGAAAGTAATTTTATCAGCATTAACCCCCTTCACGCTGTCACAAATACAGATGTACCTCTCGAATTCAATATCCCTGGAACTTCAGATCAATATCTTGACCCATCGAATGTTTTTTTATATCTGAAGGTTAAATTGGTAAATGAAGATGGATCGGATCTCACAGGAACAGAACATGTAGTATATCCTGTTTCCAACTTTTTATTCTCATGCTTTAAGAACATTGAAGTGTTTTTAAATGAGACTTCTCTAGGAGCATCAG
>JABUQX010107429.1:45000-68540 GCA_015478945.1 Trachelipus rathkii
TATATATATATATATATATATATATATATATATATATATATATAAAAAATATATATATATATATATATGTATATAATATAATAGAATCCTGTCCCCTCCAATATAGCACTGTAACTATTATATATATATATATATATTACATATATATATATATATATATATATATATATATATATATTAGTGATGTATATCAAAAATTTTGAAATATCTTCATTCACATCCGCACTTATTAAATGCGGATGTTGAGATATATACTTAATATAACACTGGTCAATAAATTTAAATATTTTTGGAATAACTGACTCTTATAGTATTTTTTGCTTAGTTTTTTAACAATTAGGATATTTTTGTAGGAATGGAAAATATGTATCACGGTAATATAATAATACTTTACATGTACTGCATTCTAACCTGTAATTTACTGCAGTTAGCTTGAGGTAGATCCCTTTTTAAATTCCAGAAGTAGTCACCTAGTATTTCTGGACTTAATTTTCCTTGGTTTCCTGTTTCCATAGTTGATATTTGCTGGTAAAAGTGTTCTCCATGCTCGTCACTAACAGCGCCAAGGTTAGTACGAAAAAAAATATCAAATACGAAAATTCAAAGTTATGAAGTTTAAAAACATATTACATCCAAGCTCTCTGCAGTTTTGAGGAAGCTCATATGCAAGTTTTCTGTAGTTATCTACCTTATGGTTTCTCCCCGAATTATTTACCATATTTGTAAAAGATTCCTAAACAGCAGCATCAACTTTGTTCAAACTTTCGTCAAATACAGATTCATTAATTAGTTTCTTAGTTGTGGTACAACAAAAATACATTCCTTATTCTTAGCATCAATTTTATTACGAATCTTGAGATCTAATCTTTTTTTTAACAGGATTCTTCATCAAGCCGAGTTTTATGCTTAGTGATGGAAGATAAAATTTCCAGGTTGAACAAGTACCTGATTTGCAACATTCTTCTCTCCCACATTAAATGTGCCTCATTTTGGAAACTGGTTTTGTTTGTAGTGATTTTTTTTTTCTTATCTCCACTGCTATTTCACTCACAAGAAGTAACAGAACTTAGTGTACCTGAGTTACAATCCAAGTAAGAGCGCCATCACTTTCAGATCTTCACAAACATGACATGAGTATTTCTCATACTGAATTTTGCTAAGTATAAGTTTCATTTTCATAGACTCCATCATGTGAGGAGCATAAGATACAGGGATGGATGGATACTTATTTCCAAGGGAAAGTAGGACTGTTTTCAAACTAAGCTTTGAGGAGTCTATAAAAAGATATTATTGTTTATGATCATACAAATGTTCCAAAGCTTCCAGTAAAGGACACATCGTTGCAGTAAACTATTTCCTCAAACTGGGAGAAAAAAATTTCTGCTTCAGAACCCTAGCTTTAACATTTTTCTTTAAAGAATCCAATGTTTCAATTTGATGCCAGTAATTTTGCTTGATTTTTTTGACAAATGTTAATTATGAATGAGATCATTTAATTTTGGCTAATTAATTAAATGAGCCTCAGTATATGTATTTTCTAAAAATCTGGTTCTCTTTTTTTTTTCTTCATCAAGTGAAGCGTCTGCACAAGGTTCTACATTAGTAACTTCTTATTCTTCATCTAAGCTAAATGTTTCAGGTGATATTGGAATTGGAAGCCCTTGACTGTGGAATACTGGTTTATTTTGCAAATAAAATATCTGGGCATTTAACATGGCGTCTTGTCTTAAGTGTTTTTTCTGATATTTATGTTTAGCAAAAATAAACCAGTAAGTGGAGTGATCCTTCAGTTCTCTCCAAACCATTGGATTTGCTGATTACATCTGATGAGATTCATTCAGCCAACAAGTTAAGAGTGTAACACCTATTATTTTAAATCCTAAATTTAGTTCCCAAAACATTTTATCAAAAAAGCTATTATTCTTTTTTGAGACTTTCATTCTACCTCACAACATTGTAAAGCAGTTAGAATTTGAAGATTGATGCAGCTGCGTAGCATTGTCAGTATGTAATTGATAACATTATTTTATTTGTGATAACTAATATATATATTGTATATAATTTATAAAAAGCGAGTGAACCATTAATATATTACATAATCTCATAAACAGATAGGTATAGTCATGATACGCTTAGTGAACGACATGAGCAGCAGTCCACTAGTCACGTATAAGAGTGAAGCAGCGGTGATATATGAGTATTGAAGAAAGATACACATTTTTTTTTATATATACGCGTAGTAATTTAGAGTATTAATAGAAGGTAAGGTAATTATCAGTACTACCATTACCACTAAATTATGTGTACATAGCTATATATACTATATAAACTCGTGATAGTTCGAGCCTGTTGGGGATTAGGGATTTGACCTTGAAATATGAGAATAAATCAAAACCATCTTATAACAAAAAGAGAATATAATAGAATATAATATAATAAAATATTTTCATTTATAATATATATATTAAAAATACAATATATAATATACATATATATTAATTTTATAAAATAATATACATAATGTATACACTATATATTTAATTATATTAATAAAAGTATATTAATAATAAAATATGATATTATAGTTAATTTAATTAAATTACTATATATATATATATATATATTATAATATATATTATTATCATATATTAGTTATACTATTATCCTATAATAAGCCTATTAGGATGTCATATAAATATACTCTTCACTAATAAGATTCCATAAATATACTTATTTATTAATATGACATATATATACAATATTATAAATATATAATAATATATATTAATTATATAATATAATAATATAAGAGATATGAATCATATATATATATGATAATAAGATCACATATAATCATAATAATTATATATAATATTATTGTACTACCATAAGTAAATTTATATAATTAATTGGTTAATTAATTATCTAATAAATTTTTATCTATTTACATGAATTGAATGATTTAAGTATCAAATAATAACTGGCCTCTATAGCTCATTCTAGTATAAGTATTTCTAGGAAACCCCTTCGTAAATACTTCCAGATGAGAGAGAGAGAGAGACGGACGAAGAGAAGCAGTTAAGAGAGACAAGAGAGAGTATAGAGAGCAGAAGCGACTTGAGACGAGAAAGACAGAGGAGGAGAGGAGAGATGCATGTACCGCAGAGAGAGACGAAGAAACTGTAGAGAGAGTACAGAGGAGGAAAAGAGAAAGAGAGATAGTAAGAAGAGGAGACAGGAGAGGTAGCACGCAGAGAGCAGGATGAAGAGTAGCACAGAGAGACGAAAGACGAGAGAGACGCACGAGAGAGAGACACGAGGTAGACGCAGAGAGAACGTACTGAATGAGAGGGAGAGAGTTAGTAGAGGAGACGAGACGAGTAGAGACAGGAGGATGATTGGAGACGAGAGAGAGAAACGAGAGACGCGAGAGAGAGAGAGAGAGAGGTTCTGTCGAAGGGAGGATGGAAGGTAGACGTAAAGTAGGTTACAGAGCAGAGACGTAGAGTAGTTAGGAGATAATCTTCTTGAGACTAAGAGATGTTTTACATGGAAACGTACAAGAGATGCAGCAAGAAGTAATATTAAAGAGGATCCGGAATTGAGAGTTTTATTCAGCATGATGGCAGTATGAGCAGAAGAGACCACGCAGAGACGACGCCAGAGAGTTAAAGAGAGGAGAGAGAAGAAGAGAAGAGAAGAGAGAGAAGAGAGTAGAGGAGAGCTATCTGAGAGAAGGAGTACCAGAACGAGATCGAGATGAGATAGAGAAGAAGAGACGCAGAATGACAGAGTCTGTAGTGAGAATAGATGAGAGAGTATGAGAGAGATGGAGAGGACTGAAGACTATGTATCGCTATACGACGAGTAAGAAGATTTGAGATGCTTAGAGAGATGAGATGAGTAGGATGAGAGACCGTATGTATGAGATGATACAGATATGAGAATGAGAGAGAGAGAGAGAGACTGGTAGAAAGAGAGAGAAGGAGAGTATGTAGTATGGAAGGGATGATAGAAGGTAGAATGTATGAGTAGAGGTGAGAGGACCAGAAGAGAGCAGCAGATGAAGATGAAGATGTAAGAATTATGCACGGAGAGATGATGAGAGATCATGAGCAAGTAGAGAGCATTGCTATCAATTGGGATTGTGAGCAATTCTCACGAGAGAGATGTTAGGTAATTGAAATGGAATAGAAAATCAAATTTAGGTCTTGGATCAAAAATGTGGTTAGAGGGTGTGGCAAGAAAACAGAAAAAACAGAAGTAAAGAGGGAGGATAAAGCATATCAGAAGGGTAAGACTATGTAATCAATAGCTCAGGAGACAATGTGAAAAGCTTGGACAGGACGTAGTATAGAGGAGTTTCAAATGGGAAAATAGTAAGTAGTAAGGGACTTCACGAAAGCCGGAATACATGGGACAAGAGAGAGCAGAGACCCATTAGTGTAAAGACCTTTCTCGACCGCACGGAAAGAGAGAAGAGAGAAGATACGAAGAAGAGACAAGGCAAGGGAAAGAAATATCCGAATGGGAGGGTAAGAAGCATTATGACCGAGTCTAAAAGGGAGGTACGAGTGCACAGGTGGGGACGACTTGAAGGAGGTCAGAATATGGCATATTAGTCGCCAACTGCATTGGTGGATACAAGCACATTTCATAGGAGTGGTACGAGATAAAGAAGAAATAGAGAAAAAAACATAAATAAGAGTCACGTGAAAAAGAAAATTGTGGCGGAAAGGGAAAGGAACCCCTCAGGTTGTGCAAGTTTGTAGCTATTTTAAGAGAAAGAAAAAAGTTTCTGATATCAGAGCAAGAGCGAGCACGACCACGAGAGAGGAGAGAGAGAAGAAGACGGCGATCGAGAAGAGGAGGAGGAAGGATAAGGTAGCATAGGGTAGCTATATAACTGTCATATATATATAAGTATATTAACTATAATAATAATTAATAGATACACCTATAAGATGATTAAGGAGCATAAAGTAATAAATATATATTAATAATAAATTAATATGATAAGAGAATAACTATATATATATTATTATAGACTATATATATGATAAGTATAATATAAGAGAATATGAAAGATATGATCTATATAATGTTACGTATTATATAATAATATTATTAATATAATATAGATATCTAGAAACGTACTATGTATTCAAACTGATGTATATATATTACAGAGGAAATTAATTTGATAAGACGTGTTAATTCTTTTTCTCTTACTAAAAATTATTAGTTTTTCTTACGTCTTTTAGGAGGAGGGAAGTCTAATAAAATACATTTATTTAAAAATGGATATTCTGTTACCGCAGTCAGACAGGGGGCGACTCATGTAACAGCATATGCTAATAATAAAAAGGAAATAAAGCCCTATGGTAGAATCTTTTCTAAATTTACTCAATTGCTTATTAACATTCCAACTCTCAATGACTATCTCCGATCCTCTTTTTAATATCATTATATATACTAAATCTATCAGATATTATATATGTATTATGGTTATATTATTATATATATATATATTTATTATAATTATTAATTAATATTAATTATTTAATTTTATATTATATTATTATTATATTATTATTATATATGTAATATTCATATAATATTTATTATATTAATATAATATATTTACTTGTTATTATATTTATTATGAGTTTTTGGCACTTTGAGAAACAAATAAAATTACTATATATACATAGAATACCATAATTATTACCTTAATCATAATATTATATAATATATATTTATAACCATCATAATATATATATATACGAATTATAATTATATTATATATAGTATAATATATATACATATATTATATAAATATATATATAATAAAATATTAATAAATGTGGCAAATTATAGTATCATATTCCTTATTTTATATTTGGTATGCATATAAAATCTATAAATGTTGTATTATATATATATATATTATATATATTACTGAGAGTAAGATATTAGGAGGGGATATTTGCTTGAACGGTTACTATCGTTTGTGTATTATGGGCATGGCTACAGATGAAACTACGGTACTCACAATATTTTAGATCTTTATGGTAGTATTGAGTTGGAAAACTCAAAGAAGAATTTAAATATGACATAAATATTATAAGTCTGCTAAAGTAAATATACTATAGCTAATATGATATAAATAATTGTTGCTAAAATCCTAATAGTAAAGTCTATATTCTGGTTTATAGAAAATATCTACTGAAGTCCAGTTTTTTACGAGCATCTTAAGGTAATTTTGGTCTACTCTCAAGTCTCTGACGATAATCGAAACGACTCTATAATAAAAATTTATTCATGCAATATAGTCTGATGAGTGTGGACAATTATTAAGCATACTTAATATTCATAAATGGAAACTATGAATATAAAATATGGTAAATTTACATATATTATAAATAATTTAAATAAAATATGTTATTGATGAGTAATACTGTTAACTCAAAATGTAACTGTGATATCGATTAGTATAGGTAAAGATGTAACATTATATCTTAAACTAAATTAGATAAAACGATCTATATAGGTATATGTTTGGAAATTTAAAGGTTAACTTAAAGTAATTTGGTGTAAGATAAGGATTAGCCAATTATCATAAATGTAAAGTAAATAGAGCATTATTAAATGATATCCTAGCATAAGAAAAGACGTAGTGGAAAGATCAAAAATCTAGGAACTCTGATAAATTAGCACTATATCCACATACTTCATATGAATTAATATATGATAGATAAGGCTATAAGAAGTGATTTATTATACATGTTCGAAATGATAGATAATCCAGGGAAGGGATCTTAATAAATGTTGGGGATAGGCTATAATTTAATTAATAAATGAGTGAACCTATAATAACAGAAGAATCTAATTATAGTAAAGAGGAAAGAATATTGACATAAGATATTAATTCATTATATAATTGATCAGTATGATCTATATACTACACATAGAGAACTTTATTATATTAAGTATATAGTAATGTACGTAAATAACCTGAGAAACAGATATAATATAATTACTATAATATGTATCAGTTCTGAGAAAATTATGAATCGTTATACTTGGGCATTATATAGTCCATAGTAATTTGCAGCCTATAGTTACTACACTGTACCGCAGATTATGTGGTGCTGATACTAGATATATAGGTGGATGATCAAATAGTTATAATACATAATAATTATATAAAGATATATATATTATTAGTAGATACTGATGACCGTGAGTAAATGTTAAATAATATAATTTTTGGAACTCACTATGCGGAATGCGGGATGACGATGCGGAATTATTAAAGTAGATGTAAGGAATGAGCGGATGCATTACTCATTTTGAATTTTGATAAAAAAATTAATATTTATATATATATATTAATAATATATATTTATATAAATAATATATATATATATTAATATTATAAATATTATTATATAAATAATATATAATATATACTAATATTATATTATATATAAATTAATTATATAATATGGCTATCAGGTGGATTCATAATTGTACATCAAAAATAAATAGTTTAATTGATCAATATATATAGTATTTTAAGGAATAAGGTTTATTTTTATTATTAACCTACTATAGATAACAATAACAGGATGAAAGTTTAGCCAAAAGTATAATATAGTTTAAATTCTATTAACACTAGTATATATATATATATCAGTAACGTAGTAATGATAGAAACTTACTTATCATTTATACTTACTTATACTTACTTATAACTATTTAACTTACTTAATATTTTACTTTTACCTATAACCTATATACTAGCTTAAATACGATTAACCTATCATAATTATTGAAATTATGTCTTATAATATGTTATAATATCTAATTATATTCTTTTGCATAATGTTAAAATTTATGATTTTAATCCCTCCCATGCAAAATTAATTTTCCTACTAATTTATCCCAATAACCAATAAAATATAACAGAGTAAAAGATGCTATACTACTAGAATGTGCTATAACTGTATGTGATATAATATTAATTATATATATATAAATATATTATATATATATTATATAACTATATATTATAATATAGTATATTTATATATATATATATAATATATATAATTATTTTTATATATAATATAACTATATTACTAATAATTATTAATAATATATTATTAATATAATATAATTATATATCAATATTATATAAATAAATATATTAATAATATTATATATAAATTATATTAATACTCTAATATAATATTAAACATATATTATATTACGTTAAATAATAATAATTTTAATCATATATATATATATAATTAAGCTAAATATATATATATACGTATTTATATAATTATAAATTATATTATATATACGATAATATATATAAATTATTTATATATATATAATATATATTAATTATTATATTATATTATTAATATATTAATATGATATAATTAATATATTAATTATATATATTAATATAGTAATATTAATATATAATTATAATATATATTATAATATAGTATAAATAATATATATAATATATTAATAATATATATATATATTAATAATATAATATATAATTATATATAATCAATATTAATAATTAATAGATATATATATACTATATATTAACTTATTCCATATAAGCTATACCTCATCGAATCACTTAAGATGCTTAATAAATAATATTTATTTATATGCATTAATAAAATGTATGTAAAACATGGTTTTACAACCTCTATTTTTATTTCAAAAGAAGATGCGGAATGTCGAGATGGGGGACTGCGATGAGTGCGACATTGCTTCGCATGACGGAATTTGCGATCGCGTGATATAAATTCTGCACGGTTTATGCTATCGAATTCATTGCGGAATTACTGTAGAGGATGGGATGTTTGCGTATTGCGGCATCGGTCATAAAGTTACATCACTATTAATTACACTCAAACCTATATCGGGTAATTTTTAGTTTATTAATAATTCCTTCGTTAATTAAGTATTTATGATATTATGAAGTTACACTTTCCATATGGGAGTGTCTTATCTATATGAGAAGTGCTAGAAGCTATCGAATTTACGTATATGGACTTACCTATTTACTCATATATTAATTTATGCTCATTGTGGATTTATCCATATTTACATTATGGTTAGTAAATTATATATATGTATAACTACATCTATTTTTTAGCTTGTACTTATCAGTTACTATCGTATTCATGATTGATTGGCAATTAATATTTTACTTTTTTAGAATATAATTTCTTTCTTATTTCTTTCTCTTATTCTCTTTTCTATGTTGATTTATTATTTTAATAAAAAAAAAAAAAAAAAAAATGGTGGGGGTCAATATAAATGTAGTTGGAGTTGAGAAAAAAATATCATAATTATTCACAAGTATTTTATAGAAATTACTATTAATCTATTCGTATTATGCATATCACTAAAATAATATAAAAGAATATATTGAGTTATGAAATGAATTTGAAAAGAGAATAAATACATATCCACCATTATATATATATAAATAAGGTAAGTGATAGATAATAATCTCAATCTTCTTTACATACTTGTATTATTTAACTTCATTATCCTTTTCCTCCTTTCACCTACTATCCTATTTATCTATTACTCTTTCTTAGAATATATATTAATTCCTGCATTACACTATATATCAGATACATATCATTATATAATACTATATAGTATCATATAAAATAATTTAATGTTGATTATATGTTGCAAAACACACTGTAAAGTTAAACTATAAACATAATATATATATATATTTATATAATAATATTTTTCATAAATATATTTATTAAATATTAAATAAAAATAACATTAATTTAATAATAAATTATCATAATATATAATAAAGATAATTATCAATTTAAATTATTTTATTATAAATTAATAAATATAAATTTAATAATTATATGTTATATTATTGTTAAATATATATACTGAGTTGCGTCCAACAGGCTTTTTTTGAATTTTTATAAATAATAATTGTGACGCTTTATTCTTATTTATTATTTCTGAAAAAAAATTAAATTATTATTTTTGAGTTTAGACTTAATACGTATATATGAAATAACAAAAGATATCATATTTATCTCAGTAGATACTGAATTCTATGTTTATGAACTTATATTACTCATATATACTATATTATATTATATGTAAATATATTATATATTAATCTATATATATTATATAGATATTAATATTATAGGATTTATTTTGATTTTATTGAGATCATGTAACGTCACGTCATAATTATATAATTATAAACTGAAATATATGATATTGTAAAGTACATTTTATTAAGTTCGTATAATAGTATTATACGTTTAACTCGACATAAGGAATATAATACCTAAAGCTTACATGGTTCAAAAATCTATAATAATTTAAGGAAGCCATATCTTAAGTAGCCTCTGCAGCATGAAACAGCAACACTCAAAGAGTGATTAACGGAAACACTGAATGAAAATTAAGTAATTTTTGATCCTGTCGTAATTTCAACAATTAAAAATAACATTAGGGTTTGATAAACATATTGCTTAACCTTGTTTTTTAACACTACCCCTGTCTGTTCCCTGCCGTTTATCCACTACCTCCTGAACCCTAACTTTTAATATTGATATTAGCAATTACTTAAATGTACAAAAATAAATTTATATATATATTATATATATAATTATATATATATATATATATATACTATATAATATAATATATTATATATATAAGATGACATTAATATAATTAACAGTATTTTTTATTAATAATTTATAATAATTTCAAATATATAAAATATCATTTAAATGCCGTTAATATATATAATAAATAATTAAATATAATATTTATCATTTAACATTTACATTTTCATTTTTTAATAATAAAAGATTATTATATATTATTTATATATATAAATTCAAGATTTATTTATACATATATGTAACAATGGTAATATATACTTAATATATAATTATAAAATATAATATTATTAATAATATTATAATAAAAAATATAAATAAAATATATAAATCATAATCTTAATATCCTGCATTATAATCCATTTTGGATCATTCACACTTATTAGAAGTTCTATAATAAAGAATGGGATGAACAACACACAACACTACTCTGCACCACACTCCAAGAAACCTATTGACGTTAATGGATATATTATCTATTTTAACACGATTTTCTGAATCATTACTAATGTAACAACTGTTATATAAATTGTAGACAACTCATTAATATGGTTTCTTGTGTAGTTTTTTTACAAGTATTAGCTCCATATAGTTTAAAAGTAGTAGCTTCTTTAAGTGCTTGTAAAACTTTAAATAATAGTATTTAATGCGATTGCGTGAGAAAGTAGTGTTCATGTGGGAATAGTTTTCAACCACAGATTGTATGCACTTTTGGAGTGATATAAATCACACTTTAATAATATATATATAATTAATATATATATTAAAAATATAATATATAATTTAATTAGATTATATAATTATATATATATATAATATATATATATTATAATATATTATAATAATAAATATAATATACTATAAAGATTATATCAATGTTAACAATATAATAATATAATATACTAATTAATATATATTATAATTTATATATAATATATATATAATATTTAATTTATAATAATATATATTACTATATATATTATATATAAATATTATAATATATATAATTATATAAATATATTTATATAATTCATATATATATATATATATATGTATATATATAGTATATTAATAGTTATACTATATATATTATAAATACTATATTATAAATATATTATGTATATATTATAATATATATACTATATATTTATATTATATATATAATATATATTATTATACTATATATATTATTAATATATATAATACTAATTAATATATATATAATATATACTACTGTATTTATATTAAATATCGGCAAAGAGATTCCATAAAATATGATTTTTATTTAGAAATCAGAAAATCATAAGTGAAAAAATCAGTTGATTTACATAATTGATTTTTTCCGTAGCCATTTCACCTTAGCTTATAGAGTTCAATAACATGATCGGAAAAATTTAAAAAAGAAATTTGTTCTAAGGAGTAGAAGATTTTTTGTTCACAATGTGTACACTGAGATGTTTGGAGTTGTGCTAAGAATGGATGATGAGAGATTAATATAAAATCTTCTTGGGTTATTTATGAATCAGATCGAAGTCGTCTGTTCTAGTGGTGCAAAAGCATATTATTTCTGTTCGTTCATATATTTTCTATGAATTTATTTCCTAAGTCTTATATTTTCATAAGAGTATATATTATTATAATATCAAATATAAACAATATAATTATATAATAAATCTATACTATTTATATATATCTTTCTTCATGTTTATATTTTTATAATTTGTATATCTATATATATTTCTATTTATATTACAATCTATAATTGGGATTATATTTAGTTTGCTAAAACCATTTGAAGAATTATAAACTATATTATAATGGGCCTATAGGGTCTTTGGCTTTTGGGTCAACTAACTAGTAATCTAAAATACTTTATAGCTAAAAATAATGAGGAATTATCTACAAATTAAAGAAATGATTTCTATACTATAGGTTGTAATCATCAATTAATACTCCCTAGTACTCTCTAATATTGTCAGATAATATTAATATATATCCCTACAACTATTCACATTCAAACTAATATATAATAAAATAAACCATGTTATTAGATATTTATAAAATATATTATTAAAACGCAACAATCTTTATCATAAGGTATAATGATGGGAAAAACAATCTCAACACTCAACATACTTGGGAAATTATAAGACTCTTAGATAAATATAATAATTAACATATAAATTATTTAAAATAAGTATTGAAAATTGTTTGTATATTTTATTATTATTATATAAAAATAATACAAATAAAAACTAATAGTTTATTATAAAAAACATACAATTTAATAATTATATATATATATTATATATATATAATATAAAATAATATATATAGATATACGTATTAATATATTAATTATTAATATAATAATTTGCTGAGATCAAGAACAATATTAACAGCGTATGTCAGTGGGCGGCTCGTCCATATGCACTGCGAACTAGCAGCCTCTCTCAAAAATTTTCGAACGCAGCTACACTACTAAACAGCATTTGAATATTTCCTTATAGACTCTCTCTATCTTATATATATATATATTATCTATCATTATATGTATATATATAATATATATTTATAACTAATACTATATATATATATTATTATATATATATATATGTATGTATATAGTATACTATAATTTTTTGGTCGAACAATTTAATCCCATAAGAAAAAAATGGGAACTTGAAAAATGTGTTTGTTCCGAATAATCGCTTATTATTGGTATATTTTTAACTGTAAATGTAATCCGAGCGGAGATTGTGTCAGGTTGAGTAGCTTAAAATTAAACGTTGCGTTAGAAAGCAAAAACCAATTTTGGTTCTGTTTGATTTTTTTTCCGCCTTTTTTGGGCTTCAATTTTTCTTCTTTTAAATTTCGATCATTTTTGCAAATTTTAATTATCGTTTTTCAAAACATTTAATTTCACATTAATGTAATTATATATATAGTATATATAATATATATTATATATATATATATATATATATAGTATTATATAATATATATATATACTATAATAATGTTAGCCTAGTATAGATATAACAATAATTGTAGGTTTAATGGATCAATTGGATAGTAAACGATTGTATATAATACATATAAAGTATATATATATATAATAATAAAATACACTATATATATATTTATAATACTATATATATATACTATATATAAATAAAATGTAATCATATAATATATAATAAACTATACTATTAAATCATAATAATATATATTAATATATATATAAATAATAATAAATATATATATAATATCATATATATATATATTTTATCTATATCTATATATAAATTAATATATATATATAAATAACGGGTAAATATATTATATAACATTAATTAAATAATTACTATTATAAAGATTACTATATCTATATATATATAATCATATATATAATAAATACTATGATATATACGTATATATATAATTATTTTTATATATATAGTATTAATAATAGTATATAATATATATATATATATATATCAAATATTAGTTAATATATATATATATATATTAGTCTTGTATATATTGTTTTTGTTTCGTTTAATATACAATTGTATATATTTTAATTAGAAGTATATAAGAATAAAAAGAATTTCTAAACATATTATATATACACCGATTAATATATTATATATTAGTATATATTTATATTTAGATATATATATATTACTATATAGTATTATTATAGTATATATATATTATATCTATATGATATATTATATATATATATAATTAATAATATAATATTATATATATTATATAATACGGTATATATATATTAATATCTATATATACTATACTATATATATATTATATATTCTATATATATATAGCGATGTCTATTTTTGAAATTTACACTATATATTATTATTAATATTATCATATATATATATATATATATATATATATATATATTATATATAATATATATATTATATATAATATATAATATATATTAATTTAATATATTACAATACTGAATAGACGCAGCTCAATATGTATTGGATAAAATTATTTCTCCGAGTTGATTTCTTACAAGGATAGTCGACCTCGAGACCGGAATAGAAGTGTGTTGACACTTGACAGCGTGAGCTAAAAAGATAAGCGTTTAAACCAACAAGGAGCATTGTCAGTTAGAATAGGACTTGCAATATAGGTCAGATTACCTTCAGTCGGCATTTCTTGGTTAAGGTGCGTTGCTTTTAGCTTCGGATAAGAGGTCAACAACTTGTTTATTCCGTCTGGCGAGGCCGAGGGGATCTAATGCCCTGGTAAGTGAAGATCACTCTAGGAGATATTTTATAATATATATATATATTATATTATTTATATATATATATATATATATTATATATATATATATATTAATATTATTATATTATATATATATTATATATAAGTATTTTATATATATTTATATATTATATTATATAGACTATATATATTTATATATATATATTATATTATATATTATTATATATATTTATATATATAATACTATATATTATTATATATATATATTATATATTATATTATATTATTATATATATTATATACTTAATAATATATATATTATATATAAGTATATTAATATATATATTATATATTTATATTTATATATATATATATATATATATATATATATATATATATATATATTATATTAATATTATATTATTATTATATTATATATATATTATTTGTATATTATATTAGTATATATATATACTATATAGAAATATAGTAATGCAGACCTGACAGAGCACGGAGCCGTGGTATGTATACGAAAGACTTCACATTTATGCTATGAATGATTTTCATTCCGAAAAGGAATTGGAAATAATAGGGAACATATCAGTTTTGTAATTTTTATCATTATTTTTTCAAGGCAGTTATAGGATTGTTTTTAATATGTGATTTTGGAAAAACAGGAAAATGATTAAGATTTATTTGATATTATCTTTAATTTAAAGAAATATTTCATATAATTGAATTTAATAAATATGTTTTTATAAAAAAATCTATTTCATTTATCATTAGTTCTATTATTATTATTATTATTATTATATTATTATTATTATTATTAGCAGTATAGATTTTTACACTTATATAATACATATTATTTAAATTTATTATATATATTATGATATATATATAATACATCTATAGTATATATAATATTTATATATATATTATATATATATACATAATAAAATAATAGTTATATAATTATAAAGATGTTTAGAAGCCTTTGTTTTTAGGCAACCCTTTTTTTTTTAGTGACTAGAGTTTACAAATAAAAGAAATTACTATTCTGGGCATACTTTAGATTCCTATTCGATTATTAAATACTAATGATAGTTATAGTATTTATGTTACTTTACGTCCAGTATCACTCAGAAGTATTTTTATTACTCTAGTTATATATTTAATAAATATTCGGTTGATACTGATCAATTAACAAATGTACATCATTTTTAGTTTTGTAACTGTTTTTTAAATTATTTATTAATCTCGGTTAAATTTATTGTTAAAGGATTTTTTTAATGTAATATAACTTATTCACGCCGTATAATATTATTATTTTTAATATAATTTAATAATATTTTTATATTATATATATATTATATTATTAAGTATATTATATATATAATATTATATATATTATAATACTATATATATTATTATATTGATATATATATTATATTATATACTATATTATTATATATATATATGTTTTATTTAGTTATATATATATATTATATATCTATTTATATATATATATTATATATATATTATTATTATATATTATATATATTATAATGTATATATAGTATATTTATATTATATTAATCTATATATATATATATATATAATATTATATATTTATTATATATTTATAAATATATATATTATATATTTATATATTTTAACTATATATTATATAATTATATATATATACTATATATTATTTATAAATAATCAGGTAAGAGTAAAGTGTTAGTGTTTGAGGGGGAGGAGAGTGAGGAGGGGGGGGGTTAGAGGTAGAGTAGGGGGTGTAGTATTGGAAGAAGTTAAAGATTTTTAGATAGTTTAGGTGGAGTTGGGTAGGGGCTGGAGGGGATGATAGAGGAGATAGATGCGATAGAATAGGTGTAGGAATGAGAGCTTTGAGTGGTCTGAGGAGAATTTGGTGGAAAGGGGGGGATTCTTCCGAAGTTAAGATAGAGTATGGTTTGAGAATCTGTGTACCAGCGTGTTGTATGGGTGTGAAACGGGGGGGTTGAATGCCAGGTCCAGGAAAAGTTGGAAGTATTTGAGTTGAAGGGGTTGAGAGCGGTTTGTGGGGGTAGTAGAAGGGAGAGGATTAGGAATAGTGGTGGTGAGGGAGAGATGTGTTGGAGGAATGGTTGGTGGGAAGAGCGGAGAAGGGAATGTTAAGATGGTTGGGCTCTTAGTCGGTATGAATGGAGAATAGTAGGAGTGGGTTTAGAAGGAGTTTGGAGGCGGAGGGGATTAGGAAGGAGAGGAAGGGGGGGACAAGAAGGAGGTGATGGATGGAAATAGGAGATGCTGGAGGCGAGAGGGATGGGGAGGAGAGGGTCGGGTGTTTGCGAGGGATAGAGTGGGGTGGGGAGGTGGGTGATGGCGAGATTGAGGGGGTGTGAATGAGGGAGGCTGTACGCACCACTACCCCGAAGCGGGGGGACAAGTGAATGTATGAATAATATATAATTATATACTATATATTATATATTATATATATTATATATTATATACTATTATAGTATATATATATATATATATATATATATATTAATATATATATATATATTTATATTATATAATAGATATTATAATAATAATATATATATTTATATTATATATATTATATATATATATTATTTTATACTTATATATATACTATATATATATAATATTTATAGGTTTCTGGTTTGGGTATTATATATATATGTATAATATAAAGTATTATGGTCGCTTCAGGGGAATCTGTGAGAAAAATCTTCTGTATTTAAACTATATTTCGCTAAACACATGTCCATGATATAGTAGTATATATATATATATTAATATACAGTGTATATATATATAAGTATATATATATTATATTAATATATATATAATATTATTATTATATATAAATATCTATATATTATTATATTATATATATATAGTTATACTCTATATATATATATATAATCTATCTATATTATATATATATATTATATACTATATATATATATATATATATATATATATATATTTATATTATATATATTATATATTTTATTAACTGATGTATTGATAACAAAGCTTGCTTGCAAAATCTGATTTGAGTGTGATTTAGTATTGATTTTTACTTGATGATAAATTTGCTTAGTTCTTCTGAGAACTTCTGCACCACCTCTATAGATGTCGATCGATTTTTTAGTCATAAGTCATAAAATTTTATAAAATATACCTACATTTAAAAGTTATCAGTTTACCTACGTTGCAATTAATACATATAGTTAATATATAAAAAGAATTTAAGGTGATTCATATTTTTTACGTAATGAACACGCAAATTTAAATCACAACATGAAAAGGTGTAGTATCCATATTATTAAGAAAAGGCGTCAACAATGATTGAAAAATAAAAAGTTTTACTGATTTTGGCAGTTACGGTAGTAAACTCTATTATATTCTCCAAAGAAAAAATTATAGTAAGTACCAACCATTAATGTTTAGTTTATAGTAGTTGAATTGAATATTGTATATATATATGAAATACTATAATTGTGATAACGGTATAATCTAGGTCCTTTTGTTTATAGGAATTTGACCAGCACCTTATTGGGAACTCGGAGAAATGCTCACAATATGAGTGAGGGCATAGGTTTTAGTAATAAATAGATAATATTATTAATCTAAAAAATAATAAATTATAATTCAATTATATTTAATATCACATATCTATATGCATATATATATAAAGACCATGGGAGAGAATTTCAGAAGTCGTAACAGAAGATGGAAGATGGCATGTACTTAGTGTTTCTGGTTCATTTTTTATACTTGATAAATTTCGAATTTTATGAGACACTTTTAACCGTTATGCACTGACATTTTTGGTTTTATTACATATGCAATATAAAACCAATATCCTTAAAGGTAGATATCTTTTTGATGTATAAATTGGTTTCAATATGAAATCAATGGTATCGACGTAAAAACCATTGCACACACAGCAACTAACACACAAATCACCACCACTCACACCGACCCACACCAACCACCCACACCCACACCCACACCCACACCAGAAAACCCACATACCCCTCTCCACACACACAACACACACACCTATATATATATAGATAACTATATATATATATATATATATTAAGTATATATATTATATATAATATAATTATATTTATTATATAATATATATTATATATATATCTATATATATATTTTGTGTGGGGTTCTGGGTTTCCCATTGGGCAGGCCTCGGTTGGCGGATAGGGTAGCTTTGGAAAAGACTGGGGAACAATAACTTCGCAGTCCAAATCAGACCATCCTTTTCAAGAGAGGGTTATCGTAGGCGTAGCAAGTCAACAAAATGTAAAGGTTTTGCTCGAATAAAAATTGGCTATGCTCGGCAGGAGAATTCGGATTAGACAGGAAAATAGTACCGATTGCATCCATTATGCGAAGCACGTTTTCTGGAAGTAGGAGGAGGCTGTGGACGTAGTGGAGAAGAGAAACTTGGTGTGTTGGATGTATGTGAGGTGAGGTACCCAGGAGATGGAATCAAAAGACTGTACAAGGGTTATGTAATGTTTTTTAAGGGTTAGGATGATACGAAAGCAGATTACGATGTGACGATATTATAAAACCAAAGAGAAGATTATAAGACAGAAGCGTGATGTAGAACATTACTGATAAGACGAAAGAATAATAGCTGGCACACTATAGTAACTGAAAAAATATGGAGAAACACTGAACATGATTCAGATAATACGCGCCACATTCAGTGCGCGCATCTCTGTTATTCAGGCCTCTCCGATGCGTTGCGGATCGTAGAAGTAAAAAACGAATTGAATAATAAGCTACAACAAACGTACGAGTGTGACACAGTGAGAGGAGAGAAGAAGATAATCATGGAATACTTGTATGACCACGTCGGAACACACAGAGAAGGGGAGGAGCTGATACTGGGAGCGTTTGAGGTGGGAGAGAAACGTGGAAGGTAAACATTTGATTGATTTTGTAATGAGAAATAGCATGACTATTAAGAACCCATTTTTTGAACACGAGGTGAGTAAAAAAAATGGGCATAGTATAGGTGGATCACAGAAGAGGGAAATCGCAAGCGAGAATAAAAAGAAAAACGAGGGAAAGATATTGTATGGAGAAATTGAAGGAAAAGAGAGTAAAGGAAAAGTTCAATGAAAAAAAATCGTATTAGAACTGAGAGAGAAACAGAGATGCAAGACTCCCTGGAGGAGAGTTGAGAAATTTTCAAAGCAGGAGTGAACCTTGTTGCGGTAAAAGTCATATGGAAGAAGAAAATTGGGAAGGGAAAAGGAATAGGATGGCATAGTGGAATGTGGAAGTCAAAACTGCCGTGAATATATAAAATAAAGAGTATATAAAATGGTTGAGAGCGAGAACGGAAGAAAATTGAAGAGAATACACAAATGCAAGAAATCATAAAGAAGACTTAGAGGTAAGAAGTAAAGATTACATGGATTAGAATAGGAGAAGAACTGACGAAGGACATGAAGGGAACCAAAAAACTTATATATGGCATGGCCAAGGCCATGAGAAGAAACAGAGCCCGAAACGTATGTAATCTTGAACAAAGAGGGAAACCCAATCTGGGAAGAGGAAGAGGTGGCGGAGAGATGGAGAAAGTATTTCTAGGAGTTGTTGAATTATAGAGGAATAGTACAATCAGCAGTGCGTAAGATATATGGAAGAATTCTGGAGAAAAGATTAAGGATATGTGTTGAGGAAAAATTGAAAAGTGACAACATGGTTTTAGATCGGGAAAAAGCACAACAGATTTGATATTTTGCATGAAGATGATGATAGATTAAAATATTTAATGCACTAAGAGGATGTATGTTTAGTTTATAGATCTGGAAAAGGCGTTCGATAGGATACAGAGAGAGAAATTATGGAGAGTACTGGAAGATGCAGAATATGGTATACCATCGAAATTGATAACGGCGATAAAGAGCATGTACGAAAACCCAACAAACATGGTGAAAGATGGAGGGAGTGGGGAGAGATGGTTTAACGTGAGGAATGGCGTGAGACAGGACAATGTGTCACAGCTAGTCTTAACGTCGTGCTTGGATAGCTGCCTAAAAAGTGATTTATACAAGGAAGAACAGAGAACACACTCTGGTGTACGTGAAAGACGCGGCTGTGATCACATTAAGGGTGGAAGACAAAAAGGTAGCTATGGATATAGGTGTAACGATGTGTGAAAGTTTTTATACAGAAACGTGGAAATGTTTACTCACTATGAAAAAAAAACTTGAATTTCTTTGTCGTGAAGGTTTAGTGATTATAGCGAGACAGTTAATTGAGACCAATCGTGGCAATATGGGTTAGGAGTTTTGAGCGATGAATCAACTGGTTAACAAAAGATAAGAGACGGGTGCGCGGAGATAAGAGTGGTTGAGAATTATTAGAGGTTCGACTTTTAGAGGTAGAATGAGGAATGGTGAGGTGAGAGGGAAGCTGGGGGTGATTTCGGCCCTGGAGTGTGTGAAAGGGAAACTAACAGATATAGTTTGGACACGCGAAAAGGACGGGTGGAGGGGAGAGCTTGCAGAGGGTGTTGGAAATGTACAAGACCTGCAGGAGAAAGACACTTCCAGAGACCGGGAAGAGGTCGGATAGAGCAGTGGCTGAGGGGCTATGTAGAGAGAAAAACTTGGGGGAGGTACGTGAAGACGATCTTGTATTTCAAATAAAGGGATGTGTGAGTAAAGAACTCTGGAGGTGCGGCACTAAAGGGTTCTGAATACCCAGGATCGATAGTCGAGAAAGATGAAAAGAATTATTAATAGTATTATTATATATATTATAATATATTATATATATATATATATATATATAATATATATATATATATATATATAATAATATTTTAATATTATAATATATTATTATATAATATATGGTGTGATTGGAAGTTTTAAGACAGCGTGGCTCCACTGCTCAATAAGAGGAACTGGGTTTGCGGGCGAGTGTTGTAGAGATCTTGTTTGTCTTCGAAACGTTTCTGAAAAGATCATCGCGTAATCTTTCCTCGTTATCAGTTCATGGCTTGGTGAGTGAAGACATGTTGTTTTGTCTTGGCGAATTTTTTTTGATTTCTCAATTCGGAGAACAAATCGTTTCCCTCTCAGCCGAAAAATTTTCAATTTTGGAAAACAGGTGGAAATTGGCAGGAACTATATCAGGGAAAAAGGGCGGTTGCGGAAAGAAGAGGTATTTGAAATTTGGTCAAAAATTCCGTGATCAAGAAAGCCACATGCAGCCGGTGCCCTGTCGTTGGTGGACTGCCAATTATTTTTTTGTCTCGGCCAGAGTGCATGCCTTTTTCTTCACGAAAGCTAAGGTAGCACTTTTTTTGCCAGTGACGAAAAGACGTGTCTAAGGAGAAATTTTTATAGTATTCTTAGTTGACTTCTGCCCCTCTAGGCAAAATTCGTGAATGCACGGATCGTAGAATCGAGAAAATAACATTAAATTTGTCTTCACTTCGACCGATTATGTCGGGCTCTTTATTTTGTCGTGCGCGAATCTGGACCCTCATCTTATGATTGTATGCCTTTGTTTTTGGATAATACCATAAAAACTGCATACGAATTCGTCGCTGTATTACCACTATTTAACAATTGGGTAACTTTTCGAACGAATTAACCAGGTCTTGGGACAAACATCAAGTGACCTGTCTTGGTTTTTGCCTGATCTTGAAACAAAATTTGTAATGAATTTTCGTTCTACTACTCGACACATTTTTCCAAAACTCTTCTCAGTTCATGCTCGAAGACATATATTAAGCACGAAAAAAGCTTCATTTCAGATGAAATTGAGCATGGTGATAGATTATGAGGTCCTGGTTTTGATGGGTCAGTTTTTTCGTTTTTTGTTTTTGGTTTTTATTATTTGAACGGATCGGGGATATCTTTGAGATGTTTGATCTTTGAATCTGTTGAACCAGATAAAAATATTTGACCTGCTCAGACATTTATCCCCGTAAGCTAATTTTAGGAGTTCATAAGTTATTTCTATTATATCAGGTTTAAACAATTTTGTCTTCACTCGTTCTATGTCTCCATTCGTTCAACCATTTTGCGAACCCAAAATCTGCCGAGATTACACGAACAACTATATACTACCAGGATGCCTCTCCGTACTGGGAGGAATGATACTTCACGAAAAACTTTTCAGTCTTTTTCAAACCTGTTGCACTTACCTTGTGTCCCAATACACGCGCCTCACCTTGCCCAATTTAATTGAGCAGTGGCGCCACCTGTCTTAAAATCGTTTTCCAAAGAGTTTATAATATATTATAAAAAGTATATACTATACAATGAATATGTAGTTTTTTATATTAAGTTGTATTGGTTTTATATTATATCTATATATATATATAATTTTATTTAGTTTATTTATTTTTTATTTTACTATGATAATATAATAATAAATACTAATTATTATATATATATATATATATATATATATAATATATAG